>CAMPSB010000144.1:0-94166 GCA_946959425.1 Argyrosomus regius
TGACAAACTCGACTCTTTTATGTTTTTATAACTAAATGGAGTCATTAAAGTCAACAGTTGAAGAGAAGGCTGGAATGAAGCCACACATGTAAACTGCATGTGTTTAGACTCCAATTTTAAATATGAAATGATTCCTCTAAATGTAAAGGTCATTACAACACTTCACCCCAGCCTCCTGACGACTAGACCACAACCCAGATCAAGATTCTTTACAGACAGACTGTACGACACAAATAAATAAATAATAATGAAATAAATAAATACATTTCAGTCATAATGTACATACCTGAGAATAAAGAGCATAGATGGCCCCAAGGGTCAAAGGAAGGCCGACACCAATGATTATGTATACCACTAGACCCTTTCTTGGCAGAGCATTTTCATAATAATCGTAGTTGTAGTTGATGTTGCTGTAATCAAAGCTTTCCTCCTGTGAGGTGTTGTTAATGTGTAAATCTTCCATCCTTCACAGTGAAACCTGTTGTTTGAGAGATCAGGTTAAAGGTTTTTTAATATCTACAAAACATTGTTTAAGTGATATCACGACAACTGCAAGTGGAAGTTTTTATCTTCTCTGCATATAAGAAAAAATAATGTCACAAAATTTTCCTTTGAAAGCTGCAACACCTGAATGAGTTCACTACACCAGCGTCTGATGTGTCGTCCTCTGCATCCAAACAGTCTGCAGTAAATATGCTAAGTGATGACATGTTTGACATGCCCGATATAACATGACTGTTGGTATAAACCATGCCCTCTTCCTGTCTTCTGAAGAATACAGATGCAGTCACAGATCATTTTACAGGTTGAACAGATATAGACACAGAAAATGACATTAGTATACACCAACCATCACATCATGACGTGGCCTAGTGTGAGTGCAGTCGGATTCTCCTAAGTCCTTATGAATTCTCCTTCACATCTTGTGAAGGAAAAGACTTAAGAACTGTCCTAAGTCCTTTCCTAACCACTTTTCCTTGTTTGACCTTAACCAGAGAGACACACATGACAGAAACACAAGGGGAGGGTAAAACAACTGGAAACACTGTTGGTGTCATGTGGAGGCTGTTTGCCTCCTCAGTTCACAGACGCTCACAGAGTGTTGTTAAAAGAAGAGCTGATGAACAGAGTGCTAAACATGACCCTGTCCAGACTTTTTTCAAACATGTTGCTGGCAGCAAATTCAATTTTACAGAAATAATCAAACTTCTCAGTTTCAATCAAATATGAGGTTTCAATGTTTTGCGTCACATTTTGTTTCTCTTTACATTTTACACAGCGTGCAAACTTCTTTAGAAACAAGGTTTTACTAGAGGTTTACAGAGAACTCATTATCTGTGACTATATCTGTTCAACCAATAAAATGATCTGACTGCATCTGTATTCTTCAGAAGACAGGAAGAGGGCATGGTTTATACCAACAGTCATGTTAAATCGGGCACGTCAAACATGTCAACACTTAGCATATTTACTGCAGACTGTTTGGATGCAGAGGACGACACATCAGACGCTGGTGTAGTGAACTCATTCAGGTGTTGCAGCTTTCAAAGGAAAATTTTGTGACATTATTTTTTCTTATATGTAGAGAAGATAAAAACTTCCACTTGCAGTTGTCGTGATATCACTTAAACAATGTTTTGTAGATATTAAAAAACCTTTAACCTGATCTCTCAAACAACAGGTTTCACTGTGAAGGATGGAAGATTTACACATTAACAACACCTCACAGAACAACAGCTTTAACTACAGCAACATCAACTACGACGACTATCATTATATAAAAGCTACATTCATAGTACATGTGGTGACATACATAATCATCGGTATCGGACTTCCTTTGACCCTCGTGGCCATCTATGCTCTTTATTCTCTGGTATGTACATTATGACTGAAATGTATTTATTTATTTTATTATGATTTATTTATTTGTGTCGTACAGTCTGTCTGTAAAGAATCTTGATCTGGGTTGTGCTCTAGTCGTCAGGAGGCTGGGGTGAAGTGTTGTAATGACCTTTACATTTAGAGGAATCATTTCATATTTAAAATTGGAGTCTAAACACATGCAGTTTACATGTGTGTATAAAAACATAAAAGAGTCGAGTTTGTCAGAGCAATTTGTACAACATTATTTGGAGTTTTTATTAAAAGCAAAGAAATCAAAGAAGATGTGGAAACAAATTTTGTGGACTTGTATAATTAGCAAAGAAACATAGCATAATTAACCTGTTAACACGTCTCCTCTTTTTATTATTCACGACTCCAGTCTGGTGTGTCTGTTTGATAAATACAGCATGTGTTTGGGTCAGAATGCGTCATATCTGTGCCTGAAAAAACAGCTGCAAAAGCTGCAGTAAATCTGCTCCTTAGTCTTGTTACTGCAGTGATTGGCCAGTGTGTCATATCTGATATTTCTGACAGCACAAATGAGAGTTTGATGAAAAATGCATAAATGTCTCTGACTGCAAGAAGAAATATTTGGGAGGAGGTGGAGTTCAGAACATGTTTACAGCTGCTTGTTTACTTTTACCAATGTTTTCCTGCAGGTGAGAAATGGTCAAGTTGCTCCGATCTACGTCATCAACCTTCTCATCACTGACATCATTCAGTTCTGCTGCATGACCGTTGGGGTGACAGCATCTGTGGATTTTAAAACAGGAATTCAAATTTCAGATTACATTCACCGTTTCAGTCTGCTGACCAGTGTTGCCTTCATGGTGTGTGTCGCCCTGGAAAGGTAACTATCTGTCTATCCAGTATGTGTGTAGCTTCTGTGTCTGATCATTATATTACTTTATAATTCTGAAGCTCCTCAAAGACTATGTGTCCATCTTGTATTACAGGTATTTGGTCGTCGCCTGGCCACTGTGGTACCGCTTCAGACGAACCATCAAGACCTCTGTGGTGGTCTGTGTCGTGGTCTGGATCATTCCTCTTGTCTTACTCCTCACTTTATTTTTGTGGGTTCATCTTGAAGACCTAAAAATTATCTTTGCTGTATACCTCCTCCTTCCCTTCCCACTGTTCATATTCTTCCTGGGTGGGACCCTCAAAGCTCTGTCTGCCAGCACTGTCCCCTCTGATGAAAAACGAAGAATTGTGGGAGTTTTGGTTCTGGTGCTGCTTATTTACACACTGCTGTTCATGCCCTGCGTCATTTTCTTACTGTCCGTGGAAGCAAGAAAGAACATTACCTTTTATTTACTGTCTCACATCTTTCTCAGGTTGAGTCCTCTTGCAGACTTAATGCTGTATGTGTTCATGAGGAAAGGGATCATAGACAAGCTTTTGGCCTCTGTGTGTTGTTGCAGAATGGACAGCAATGATATCAGCAGATCATCAGGAAATGATGACAACATTCACACAGTCAGCTCTGTGTAGGCAGAGAAAGAGGGAGAGAGAGAAAGGAGAGAAAACAGAAGGAGAAATGTAGGCAAATAGAAAGAATAGAGACAAGACAGATACTGTCATCTACTGATACGATTTCCAATCAGACACCTAACTGTAGATAAAAGAAGCATTGCTTTGACTCTGCTGTGGGAGAACTGCTTGCTGGGAAATGTTTTGGTCAACTTGTTCTGGTTCACTGTGAAGGCTTCAACAAATGTAAATAAAATATGTTTCTTATTATTTTGTCAGCTGTAAGTTGATGTCTATCATTATTATATATTATAACAAAATCTGGTGATTCAGAGCATGTATTTTACAACAGCTGTTCAATAAAACGTTATATCTCAGTATGTGTCATTTTATGAATTTGTACAATTTCACACTTTTTTATAATAACTTGGGTCAGACTGTGACAGAGACAGTCACAACAGATAAGATGTTTCCTCTTTTAAACTTTATTAACTGAGATCTAACTAAAATAATCAGAGTGTTTCTTTAAATATTTTGGCTTTCTGCAGGAGACACTTTGTAAAGTATAAGATAAATTTTCAGAAGATAACGTGTGTGACTGTTAAAAGCTAGAAGTTACTACATGAAGCTGTTCAGTGTACGATAGAACAGACTTGGTAACAATCACTTCCTGCCTCGCAAACCTCGCTGCCTTTGACACCACTACCATGATAAAACTTTGTGATCACGTGTCAGCTAAATGAATAAAAGTGGAAAGACAAACAAACATCAACAAAGAGTTTTGTGTGTTGAGATGTCGACCTGCCCTACAGGAAAACAAAATGGAGCCTCGAGATTCTGTTTGAACAAAATAAGAAACATGCAGCCTCTCAATGTCTGACACGTCTTTTTTCACATAGTCTATTTTGTAGTTCATAATGCATATTTGACGACTCACTTCCTGAGAAGAAGATGTGTGAATCTGCTGCAACGTATCACTCACCACATTCACTGCAGACTGTTTCAATCATGTCTGTATATAGTGTGTGCTATCTATCTATCTAACCTTGATGTGGTTTTGCAGCTTTCTGATAAAATGAATAAATAAATTCAGGCCTAATTATTACAAATAACTAAAGAATTTATGTTATTTTTATGAGCGTGTGAACAGACTCCAGAGCTCCTCCAAGGAAGAGCACGCTACAAGAACAGTTTCTTTCCGTCTGCTGCTAGCCTTATCAACAAGGGCCCTGACACTCTTTCACACTCCACGCCTGCTTCTACATGTCACACTGACACTGCAGCTACAAACTCTATGTGGTACATTAACACTCAGCATTACTTAGCATCTGTTGGACTTCCTTGTTTTGTTGCTGCACACTATGAACATTTGCACGTTACCTGGTACTTGCAATTCCTGCACAGCTGTACTGCACTTTTTATTTTAAAACATATTGTGTATATATATTTATATTGTTTACACTTTTAATACTTGATTTTCTTTATAGTTCTTTTATTTGTTAGCGAGTGTGTGTTATGCACCAATGACACAAAAACAAATTCCTTGTATGTGAAAAATCGTACTTGGCAATAAACCTTTTTCTGATTCTGATTTCGAAAATTTCAGAATTCAACTGGCAATGTTAATCATTGTTCATTCTACATGTGACACCTGGTCAATCAAATTCTGGGGGCAGCAAAAGAAACTGTTGTTTAAAAAAGAAGTCAGGCAGTAATAATATGTTTCCATCATTCTGTGAGCGACTGTGATCTGACTGGATGCTGCACACATGAGTGTGTGAACAGGAAAAGTGAAAGCAGCCTGTGGTCTGCAGCTCTTCAGCTCACTTTTATTACATACTTACATCTGGATGTGCTCTGACCTGCCATTAGATGCATGTAGCTAATAAAGTACTTAAAGGTTTGTTGTTATGTTCTTAATCCATCACTTATGCTCATCATACATACAGTATGTATTATGATATTCTGGACACAAGATGGCACAATTGTGTTCCTTTATACACATCATCTAAATAACTTGGTTCAAGGCCTCTCAGGGCTTTAAAAGTAATCCCCACTGCAGGAGGGACTAATGCATATTCATGCCTCACTAACTTTACACCTTAAAAATAAAGCTTGCTGTGGTTTCAGTTTGGTTATATTTAGGAAAAGTCTGTACCCGACAAGTCAATGTTGACTTTTGGTTTCACTCAGGACTCCGACAGTGAAAATCCTGTGTTTATTTCATCCATCCATCCATCCATCCATCCATCCATCCATCCATCCATCCATCCTAACATGGACTTCAGTCTGTTCTTCATTCTACTACTGTTACTGCACCTTGTTTCCTTGGCTACAGTGTTAAATTGTTTCCCTTTTGTCTGTTTTCACAATCAGGGGACTTCACAGGATGTTTTATTTTGAAATTTGTCCAGATTCTGCTTCCAATCTTTTATTCACGATTTTGGTGTGATGGCCAGTTTTGGCTTCATGGTGTGTGTCTGATCATTATAATACTCTATAATCCTTTCTGTGTTGTATTGATGTTGGTCATATCACACAGACCAGGTCTGAATACAATAACATTACAATAAGATTATAAATACATACATTGGTTACTGCTCTTAGGCCGCTTTGGAGGGCCTCCATTCTCTCCTCCTCTTCTTCTTGTATCTCTGTCTCTCCTTCCTCGCCTGGTCCTGACTGCTCCACCACCTCTCCATCTCCCTCTTCATATCCCTCCGTGACAACCATAGCTTCTCCTAGAAAAAGGGGGGTGAGAGGGGGACTGTTGAGTTCAATGCAATTGGAAATTTCACCACTAGATGGTGCCAAATCTTACACACAGCACCTTTAATGTAAAGAGACTTTGTAGTACTGTTCAGAAATTTTATGAATGGAGTTCATGTATCTAAAAAATGCTGAAAAAAAGGAAGATATGAAGTGATCTGATAATGAGAGAGCAGCAGCTCAGAGCTGGTGAAGCTGGATATATGTCGTCATGTCAGGACACTAAAGCAGAAAACCAGAAACTGTTGAAATAGTCTTTTAATTTTTTTTTATTATCAGAGATTATTTCAAAAAGTGAAATATTCCCACTGTGTTTTACTCTGGACAGCAGGAGGGGGCTAATGCATATTCATGACTGACTACTTTTTTCTCACTTCCTTATCAGAGGAGCTGTAGATTATCATCAACTTCCTGCATGTCATCACTTAGCATATTTACTGCAGACTGTTTGGATGCAGAGGACGACACATCAGACGCTGGTGTAGTGAACTCATTCAGGTGTTGCAGCTTTCAAAGGTAAATTTTGTGACATTATTTTTTCTTCTATGTAGAGAAGATAAAAACTTCCACTTGCAGTTGTCGTGATATCACTTAAACAATGTTTTGTAGATATTAAAAAACCTTTAACCTGATCTCTCAAACAACAGGTTTCACTGTGAAGGATGGGAGATTTACACATTAACAACACCTCACAGGAGGAAAGCTTTGATTACAGCAACATCACCTACGTCTACAATGATTATAAAAATGCTGAGTTCATCATGGATGTGGTGGTATACATAATCATTGGTATCGGACTTCCTTTGACCCTCGTGGCCATCTATGCTCTTTATTCTCAGGTATGTACATTATGACTGAAATGTATTTATTTATTTTATTATTATTTATTTATTTGTGTCGTACAGTCTGTCTGTAAAGAATCTTGATCTGGGTTGTGGTCTAGTCGTCAGGAGGCTGGGGTGAAGTGTTGTAATGACCTTTACATTGAGAGGAATCATTTCAGATTTAAAATTGGAGTCTAAACACATGCAGTTTACATGTGTGGCTTCATTCCAGCCTTCTCTTCAACTGTTGACGTTAATGACTCCATTTAGTTATAAAAACATAAAAGAGTCGAGTTTGTCAGAGCACTTTGTACAACATTAATAATTATTAATATTATTCATACTTTGTGGACTTTCATGGTCCCCAGAGGATGAATAGTAGTCACAGTCAGCTCCTGGACCGGTCTGGTGTTGCCCTCCAGATTCACTCTGCAGGTGGGGAGAGCTCAGTAGGTGCAGTTCAGTGATGGGATTTCTATGAGATCACCAAGATCACAAACTAAAAAGTCGTGATCGTGTTTAAAAAAATAGTTACTTTGGTCATAAATCAACTCAACCTGAGAAAAACTGGTAGACTGTTACTGGAAATATCACTTACGTAGTTATTAATACATCAGGAAACAAACATGTTCACAGGAAACAAAAAGGAGATGAAGTGATATAATAATGAGAGAGCAGCAGCTCAGAGCAGGTGGAGCTGGAGATGGTGTTGATAATAAAGTTCATACTGAGGTTGATTCAGCCAAACACACACTTAAATGTCTGAACAAAACACAGAAAAGTTTAGCTGCAGCTAAATGCAAGTTTAATGAACACAAACTGGTTATTATTATCAGAGGTTACGTTTATCATTCTTTGTTATTCACGACTCCAGTCTGGTGTGTCTGTTTGATAAATACAGCATGTGTTTGGGTCAGAATGCGTCATATCTGTGCCTGAAAAAACAGCTGCAAAAGCTGCAGTAAATCTGCTCCTTAGTCTTGTTACTGCAGTGATTGGCCAGTGTGTCATATCTGATATTTCTGACAGCACAAATGAGAGTTTGATGAAAAATGCATAAATGTCTCTGACTGCAAGAAGAAATATTTGGGAGGAGGTGGAGTTCAGAACATGTTTACAACTGCTTGTTCACTTTTACCAATGTTTTCCTGCAGGTGAGAAATGGTCAAGTTGCTCCGATCTACGTCATCAACCTTCTCATCACTGACATCATTCAGTTCTGCTGCATGATTGTTAGGGTGACACCACCAGAGGATTTGAATATAAATGACCGGATTGTAGATTTAATTCACGGTTACAGTCTGCTGACCAGTGTTGGCTTCATGGTGTGTATCGCCCTGGAAAGGTAACTATCTGTCTATCCAGTATGTGTGTAGCTTCTGTGTCTGATCATTATATTACTTTATAATTCTGAAGCTCCTCAAAGACTATGTGTCCATCTTGTATTACAGGTATTTGCTCATCGCCTGGCCACTGTGGTACCGCTTCAGACGAACCATCGAGACCTCTGTGGTGGTCTGTGTCGTGGTCTGGATCATTCCTCTTGTCTTTGTCCGCACTTTACATTTCTGGGATCATTCTGAAGTCACAGTGATCATCATCGGCGTCTACCCGCTCCTTGCCTTCCCACTGCTCATATTCTTCCTGGGTGGGACCCTCAAAGCTCTGTCTGCCAGCACTGTCCCCTCTGATGAAAAACGAAGAATTGTGGGAGTTTTGGTTCTGGTGCTGCTTATTTACACACTGCTGTTCATGCCCATAATCATCTGGTTACTGTCAGAGGAAGCAAGAGAGAACTTTACCTTTTCTTTCATGTCTGTCATGTTTCTGATGTTGAATCCTCTTGCAGACTTATTTCTGTATGTGTTCATGAGGAAAGGGATCATAGACAAGCTTTTGGCCTCTGTGTGTTGTTGCAGAATGGACAGCAATGATATCAGCAGATCACCAGGAAATGATGACAACATTCACACAGTCAGCTCTGTGTAGGCAGAGAAAGAGGGAGAGAGAGAAAGGAGAGAAAACAGAAGGAGAAATGTAGGCAAATAGAAAGAATAGAGACAAGACAGATACTGTCATCTACTGATACGATTTCCAATCAGACACCTAACTGTAGATAAAGGAAGCATTGCTTTGACTCTGCTGTGGGAGAACTGCTTGCTGGGAAATGTTTTGGTCAACTTGTTCTGGTTCACTGTGAAGGCTTCAACAAATGTAAATAAAATATGTTTCTTATTATTTTGTCAGCTGTAAGTTGATGTCTATCATTATTATCTTGATTTTTTGATGAACTGAGCTCATTATAGCCACCAAAATCTTTATTTTGACTGTTGTTTGTTTCTTTAACAGGGAGAGCATCTTAACAAGTCTTTAGGACTTTTTTTCTTCTCTGGTCTCTCTTTAAATTTCATTTCTTGTTCAGTTTTTCTCAGTTATATCTAACGTACATCTATCCAAAAGTGTTTTTGTTTTTGCTACATATTATTTGTTCATCTTTATTTAATATTTTTGCTGTTTTAGTGGTTGGCATGTTAGTTTTCAGGATGTGACTCAGAGCATGTATTTTAACAGTTCTTGTGTGTTTTCAATAAACACTTTCTACTGATCTTGGTCTTTGGCTGTTGTTTGCACTTTGGGTCCTCTAAAACGTTCAACCTAACAACATGAACATAAAACTAAAAGTCACACTTTGTAAACTAGAAAACTTCAGAAGATACAGTGTACAAAATGACTTAATCAAACATTA
Organism: Argyrosomus regius; assembly: GCA_946959425.1. NCBI lineage: Eukaryota > Metazoa > Chordata > Actinopteri > Sciaenidae > Argyrosomus > Argyrosomus regius. The sequence goes on from CAMPSB010000144.1 coordinate 9,697, forward strand.
AATAGAATATAAATAACGTAATTCAGTATTGAGTAACTTCTTGAGAGTTTTGATGCTTATTGACGTGCAGCTTCCTGCACAGAAACATTTGGTTCATCAGCAACAATCTCTCACGATCTGTCAGAGGACGCTGGGTTGTGCTAGAAGTTACTACATGAAGCTGTTCAGTGTACGATAGAACAGACTTGGTAACAATCACTTGCTGCCTCGCAAACCTCGCTGCCTTTGACACCACTACCATGATAAAACTTTGTGATCACGTGTCAGCTAAATGAATAAAAGTGGAAAGACAAACAAACATCAATAAAGAGTTTTGTGTGTTGAGATGTCGACCTGCCCTACAGGAAAACAAAATGGAGCCTCGAGATTCTGTTTGAACAAAATAAGAAACATGCAGCCTCTCAATGTCTGACTCGTCTTTTTTCACTTACTCTCTCTTTTTAGTTCATAATGCATATTTGACGACTCACTTCCTGAGAAGAAGATGTGTGAAACCTACTGCAACGTATCACTCACCACATTTACTGCAGACTGTTTCAATCATGTCTGTATATAGTGTGTGCTATCTATCTATCTAACCTTGATGTGGTTTTGCAGCTTTCTGATGAAATGAATAAATATATTCAGGCCTAATTATTACAAATAACTAAAGAATTAATGTTATTTTTATGAGCGTGTGAACAGACTCCAGAGCTCCTCCAAGGAAGAGCACGCTACAAGAACAGTTTCTTTCCGTCTGCTGCTAGCCTTATCAACAAGGGCCCTGACACTCTTTCACACTCCACGCCTGCTTCTACATGTCACACTGACACTGCAGCTACAAACTCTATGTGGTACATTAATGCTCAGCCTTACTTAGCATCTGTTGGACTTCCTTGTTTTGTTAAATACCTGCACATTGAAAATATTCTGCACACTAATGTTAATCATTGTTCTTTCTGCATGTGACACCTGGTTAATCAAATTCTGGGGGCAGCAAAAGAAACTGTTGTTTAAAAAAGAAGTCAGGCAGTAATAATATGTTTCCATCATTCTGTGAGCGACTGTGATCTGACTGTATGCTGCACACATGAGTGTGTGAACAGGAGAAGTGAAAGCAGTTGGTCAGCTCGTAGACCAAACTTGACCATCAATGAAGTGCAAAATCACTACAGGCTGCAGCTAAACTTTTCTGTGTTTTGTTCAGACATTTAAGTGTGTGTTTGGCTGAATTAACACCAGACCGGTCCAGGAGCCGACTGTGACTACTATTCATCCTCTGTGGACCATGAAAGTCCACAAAATTACGACATAAAAAAATAAATGATAAATCAATCAATTTCAGTCATAATGTACATGAGAATAAAGAACATAGATGGCCACGAGGATCAAAGGAAGTCAGACACCAATGATTATGTATGTCAGCACACCCTGTGTTGACACAGCATTTTTATTATCATCGTAGTCGTAGGTGTTGTTGCTGTAATTAAAGCTGTTGTTCTGTGAGGTGTTGTTAATGTGTAAATCTTCCATCCTTCACAGTGAAACCTGTTGTTTGAGAGATCAGGTTAAAGGTTTTTTAATATCTACAAAACATTGTTTAAGTGATATCACGACAACTGCAAGTGGAAGTTTTTATCTTCTCTACATATAAGAAAAAATAATGTCACAAAATTTACCTTTGAAAGCTGCAACACCTGAATGAGTTCACTACACCAGCGTCTGATGTGTCGTCCTCTGCATCCAAACAGTCTGCAGTAAATATGCTAAGTGATGACATGCAGTAAGTTGATGATAATCTACAGCTCCTCTGATAAGGAAGTGAGAAACAAGTAGTCAGTCATGAATATGCATTAGCCCCCTCCTGCTGTCCAGAGTAAAACACAGTGGAAATATTTCACTTCACAATCTCTGATAAAAAAAACTATTTCAACAGTTTCTGTTCAAGTGCTCGTGGATGCATCATTCTGTTGTGGTTCAATGAAAAATATGGTCAGTTTGAAGAATGAACAGAAATCTGGTTTTCTACTTTAGTATCCTGACATGACTACATATATCCAGCTCCACCTGCTCTGAGCTGCTGCTCTCTCATTATCAGATCACTTCATCTCCTTTTTGTTTCCTATAGTATTTAAATTTTCATCACTGAGCTGCAACTACTGAGCTCTGCCTCTGGAGGGCGATATCTGCAAACTCAATGAACCCAGCAGCACACATCTGCATTCACCATGTCCTCATTAAGTCTGACACTAAGGGTGTGGACAAATAGTCAAAGCAGTTACCTTTCCTAAAGGACACAGGAGGAGTTATGGTGTGTGATATTCATGTGTTATATTAATTTGAATAGACAGGATAACTTATAGCCTATGTAGTTATTAACAACATTTGACAACATTTAGAGAAAGTTTGTCACTCCAGCAGACATCAAACACCTCTGTATGTCATAGCAGCTCCACTGTCAACAACAGAACTAATGCAGAGAACTGCAGGAGATGAAGAGGGAGAGACAGCGGCTGGACGAGCCACCAACAGTTCATCAGAGTTTCTAAGAATGCAGCACAGTGAGGACACAGAGCAGCTTTCATAGAGGAGACGAGTGTCGGCTACTTTCTTATTTAATGATTTCATACTTTGTTGTGCATGCTCTATCTCATTCTGTCTAAACCTCATTTACTTTACCCTATGAAGACTGATGCCAATGCCACACCGTGCGCCAAACAGAGATGATGATCAGAAAGAGGATAGGCAAACTACATAGTTCCTGTTTTTAACACAGAGAGATTTGCGGTCGTACACAAATCTTTTTCTCTGGGAAACATTTCATCAATAATCATACTGTCAACACAGTACACTGAACAGTATACTTCTTCTTATTATTATTTCTTTAAATCATATTCTTTATTCCAAATACTGTACATGATATGCACAAGTTTCCTATGACAAGTTTGACACATTGTCTTTTGCATCTGAACATTCTACATTAAAGGTACAGTGCGTAAGATTTGGCGCTGTCTGGCGGTGAAATTTCCAATTACATTGAACTCAACAGTCCCCCTCTTACCCGCCTTTTTCCATGTGCGTAGGAGAAGCTACGGTGGCCTTCACTAGACTAAAGACGTCATCGTCAATGTTTTTCTCTCCGTCTGCAGAGTCAAAAAACGGATAGACAAACCAGTAATGTAACGGAGTGTTGTGAATGTTTATTGACAACAGCTGAACACACAACAACATGGTACAATGAGACCTCCATTATTTGCTCGTCCACATTGGGCAGGGCAAAGAGGACCACCACGCAGACGGAGTCCCCCAGGGGTGTGTTTGGGATGTGGAGAACCAGGCCACATTCAAGAAAACTGTCTGAGGCCATGACCCGACTCTGAATGGAGAGAGGAGGGGGTCGTGGAGCTCAACCTGCTCAACGTGACAGTGGAGGTACTACTACTACTACTAGCTACCCTCTTAATGAGCATACACACAGAGAAATACATACATAAATGATTACAGGCATAAATAAATATAGAAATAAATAAATAAATGTAGAAATACAGAAACATACAAGCAGAAAAAACTCAGAAACAGACATTTTATTTTTCATACATTTATTTATTTTTATTTCTGCATTTATTTATTCGTTTATACATGTCATTGTTTGTCCTTCATAATTATGAGCTCAGTTCATGAAAAAATAAAGATAATAATGATAGACATCAACTTACAGCTGACAAAATAATAAGAAACATATTTTATTTACATTTGTTGAAGCCTTCACAGTGAACCAGAACAAGTTGACCAAAATATTTCCCAGCAAGCAGTTCTCCCACAGCAGAGTCAAAGCAATGCTTCCTTTATCTACAGTTAGGTGTCTGATTGGAAATCGTATCAGTAGATGACAGTATCTGTCTTGTCTCTATTCTTTCTATTTGCCTACATTTCTCCTTCTGTTTTCTCTCCTTTCTCTCTCTCCCTCTTTCTCTGCCTACACAGAGCTGACTGTGTGAATGTTGTCATCATTTCCTGATGATCTGCTGATATCATTGCTGTCCATTCTGCAACAACACACAGAGGCCAAAAGCTTGTCTATGATCCCTTTCCTCATGAACACATACAGCATTAAGTCTGCAAGAGGACTAAACCTGAGAAATGTGAAAGACAGGAAATAAAAGGTCAAGTTCTTTCTTGCTTCCACTGACAGGTACAAAATGACTCTGGGCATGAACAGCAGTGTGTAAATAAGCAGCACCAGAACCAAAACTCCCACAATTCTTCGTTTTTCATCAGAGGGGACAGTGCAGGCAGACAGAGCTTTGAGGGTCCCACCCAGGAAGAATATGAACAGTGGGAAGGGAAGGAGAAGGTAGACAGCAATGATGATGACTGAGACTTCAGGATGAACCCACAAATATAAAGTGAGGAGAAAGACAAGAGGAATGATCCAGACCACGACACAGACCACCACAGAGATCTTGATGGTTCGTCTGAAGCGGTACCACAGTGGCCAGGCGACGACCAAATACCTGAAATACAAGATGGACACATAGTCTTTGAGGAGCTTCAGAATTATAAAGTAATATAATGATCAGACACAGAAGCTACACACATACTGGATAGACAGATAGTTACCTTTCCAGGGCGATACACAGCATGAAGCCAACACTGGCCCCCACACTGAAACGGTGAATGAAATCTGCAATTTGAATCCCTGTTTTAAAATCCTCAGGTGTTGTCACCCTAACAATCATGCAGCAGAGCTGAATGATGTCAGTGATGAGAAGGTTGATGACGTAGATCGGAGCAACTTGACCATTTCTCACCTGCAGGAAAACATTGGTAAAAGTAAACAAGCAGTTGTAAACATGTTCTGAACTCCACCTCCTCCCAAATATTTCTTCTTGCAGTCAGAGACATTTATGCATTTTTCATCAAACTCTCATTTGTGCTGTCAGAAATATCAGATATGACACACTGGCCAATCACTGCAGTAACAAGACTAAGGAGCAGATTTACTGCAGCTTTTGCAGCTGTTTTTTCAGGCACAGATATGACGCATTCTGACCCAAACACATGCTGTATTTATCAAACAGACACACCAGACTGGAGTCGTGAATAATAAAAAGAGGAGACGTGTTAACAGGTTAATTATGTTTTCCACTGGATTTACTGAAATCAAATTCTCTGTGTTTGAAGACCAGGCGTAAACATAATGCAAATAATATTTATAATATTTACCTGCTCTGAGCTGCTGCTCTCTCATTATTATATCACTTCATCTCCTTTTTGTTTCCTGTGAACATGTTTGTTTCCTGATGTATTAATAACTACGTAAGTGATATTTCCAGTAACAGTCTACCAGGTTTTCTCAGGTTGAGTTGATTTATGACCAAACTAACTATTTTTTAAACATGATCACGACTTTTTAGTTTGTGATCTTGGTGATCTCATAGAAATCCCATCACTGAACTGCACCTACTGAGCTCTCCCCACCTGCAGAGTGAATCTGGAGGACAACACCGGACCGGTCCAGGAGCTGACTGTGACTACTATTCATCCTCTGGGGACCATGAAAGTCCACAAAGTATGAATAATGTTAATAATTATTAATGTTGTACAAATTGCTCTGACAAACTCGACTCTTTTATGTTTTTATAACTAACTGGAGTCATTAACGTCAACAGTTGACGAGAAGGCTGGAATGAAGCCACACATGTAAACTGCATGTGTTTAGACTCCAATTTTAAATATGAAATGATTCCTCTAAATGTAAAGGTCATTACAACACTTCACCCCAGCCTCCTGACGACTAGACCACAACCCAGATCAAGATTCTTTACAGACAGACTGTACGACACAAATAAATAAATAATAATAAAATAAATAAATACATTTCAGTCATAATGTACATACCTGAGAATAAAGAGCATAGATGGCCACGAGGGTCAAAGGAAATCCGACACTGATGATTATGTATGTCACCACACCCTTTGTTGACACAACATTTTCATCATTATTGTTGTTGGAGGTGTTGTTGTTGTAATCAGAGCTGTTGTTCTGTGAGGTGTTGTTAATGTGTAAATCTTCCATCCTTCACAGTGAAACCTGTTGTTTGAGAGATCAGGTTAAAGGTTTTTTAATATCTACAAAACATTGTTTAAGTGATATCACGACAACTGCAAGTGGAAGTTTTTATCTTCTCTACATATAAGAAAAAATAATGTCACAAAATTTACCTTTGAAAGCTGCAACACCTGAATGAGTTCACTACACCAGCGTCTGATGTGTCGTCCTCTGCATCCAAACAGTCTGCAGTAAATATGCTAAGTGATGACATGTTTGACATGCCCGATATAACTGTCTGTATAAACCATGCCCTCTTCCTGTCCTCTGAAGAATAAAGATGCAGACAGATCATTTTGTTGGTTGAACAGATATAGTTACAGATAATGACATCTCTGTAAACCTCTAGTAAAACCTTGTTTCTAAAGAAGTTTGCACGCTGTGTAAAATGTAAAGAGAAACAAAATGTGACAGAAAACATTGAAACCTCATATTTACCTGAAACTGAGAAGTTTGATTGTTTTTGTAAAATGATATGCCCATTTTTGAATTTGCTGCCAGCAACATGTTTGAAAAAAGTCTGGACAGGGTCATGTTTAGCACTCTGTTCATCATCTCTTCTTTTAACAACACTCTGTGAGCGTCTGTGAACTGAGGAGGCAAACAGCCTCCACATGACACCAACAGTGTTTCCAGTTGTTTTACCCTCCCCTTCCACTGCTCCTTCCCTTCCCACTGTTCATATTCTTCCTGGGTGGGACCCTCAAAGCTCTGTCTGCCAGCACTGTCCCCTCTGATGAAAAATGAAGAATTGTGGGAGTTTTGGTTCTGGTGCTGCTTATTTACACACTGCTGTTCATGCCCAACATCATCTGGGACCTGTCAGAGGGACACAGATATAATGATAGCTTGGACATCTTGTCTTTCATGTTTCTGATGTTGAGTCCTCTTGCAGACTTAATTCTGTATGTGTTCATGAGGAAAGGGATCATAGACAAGCTTTTGGCCTCTGTGTGTTGTTGCAGAATGGACAGCAATGATATCAGCAGATCATCAGGAAATGATGACAACATTCACACAGTCAGCTCTGTGTAGGCAGAGAAAGAGGGAGAGAGAGAAAGGAGAGAAAACAGAAGGAGAAATGTAGGCAAATAGAAAGAATAGAGACAAGACAGATACTGTCATCTACTGATACGATTTCCAATCAGACACCTAACTGTAGATAAAGGAAGCATTGCTTTGACTCTGCTGTGGGAGAACTGCTTGCTGGGAAATGTTTTGGTCAACTTGTTCTGGTTCACTGTGAAGGCTTCAACAAATGTAAATAAAATATGTTTCTTATTATTTTGTCAGCTGTCAGTTGATGTCTATCATTATTATGTATCATAACAAAATCTGGTGATTCAGAGCATGTATTTTACAGCAGCTCTTCAGTGTTCTGTAATAAAACCTTATACAGAAGCATGTGTCATTTTATGAATTTGTACAATTTCACACTTTTTTATAATAACTTGGGTCAGATTGTGACAGAGACAGTCACAACAGATGAAATGTTTCCTCTTTTAAACTTTATTAACTGAGATCTAACTATAATAATCAGAAGATAACGTGTGTGACTGTTAAAAGCTTGAAGTTACTACATGAAGCTGTTCAGTGTACGATAGAACAGACTTGGTAACAATCACTTCCTGCCTCGCTTGAAGTTTGAAGCTTGAAGTTACTACATGAAGCTGTTCAGTGTACGATAGAACAGACTTGGTAACAATCACTTCCTGCCTCGCAAACCTCGCTGCCTTTGACACCACTACCATGATAAAACTTTGTGATCACGTGTCAGCTAAATGAATAAAAGTGGAAAGACAAACAAACATCAACAAAGAGTTTTGTGTGTTGAGATGTCGACCTGCCCTACAGGAAAACAAAATGGAGCCTCGAGATTCTGTTTGAACAAAATAAGAAACATGCAGCCTCTCAATGTCTGACACGTCTTTTTTCACATAGTCTATTTTTTAGTTCATAATGCATATTTGACGACTCACTTCCTGAGAAGAAGATGTGTGAAACCTGCTGCAACGTATCACTCACCACATTTACTGCAGACTGTTTCAATCACGTCTGTATATAGTGTGTGCTATCTATCTATCTAACCTTGATGTGGTTTTGCAGCTTTCTGATTAAATGAATAAATAAATTCAGGCCTAATTATTACAAATAACTAAAGAATTAATGTTAATTTTATGAGCGTGTGAACAGACTCCAGAGCTCCTCCAAGGAAGAGCACGCTACAAGAACAGTTTCTTTCCGTCTGCTGCTAGCCTTATCAACAAGGGCCCTGACACTCTTTCACACTCCACGCCTGCTTCTACATGTCACACTGACACTGCAGCTACAAACTCTATGTGTTACATTAACGCTCAGCCTTACTTAGCATCTGTTGGACTTCCTTGTTTTGTTGCTGCACACTATGAACATTTGCACGTTACCTGGTACTTGCAATTCCTGCACAGCTGTACTGCACTTTTTATTTTAAAACATATTGTGTATATATATTTATATTGTTTACACTTTTAATACTTGATTTTCTTTATAGTTCTTTTATTTGTTAGAGAGTGTTTGTTATGCACCAATGACACAAAAACAAATTCCTTGTATGTGAAAAATCGTACTTGGCAATAAACCTTTTTCTGATTCTGATTTCGAAAATTTCAGAATTCAACTGGCAATGTTAATCATTGTTCATTCTACATGTGACACCTGGTCAATCAAATTCTGGGGGCAGCAAAAGAAACTGTTGTTTAAAAAAGAAGTCAGGCAGTAATAATATGTTTCCATCATTCTGTGAGCGACTGTGATCTGACTGTATGCTGCACACATGAGTGTGTGAACAGGAAAAGTGAAAGCAGCCTGTGGTCTGCAGCTCTTCAGCTGAAGGATGGACATTGTTAAATTGTTTCCCTTTTGTCTGTTTTCACAATCAGGGGACTTCACAGGATGTTTTATTTTGAAATTTGTCCAGATTCTGCTTCCAATCTTTTATTCATGATTTTGATGTGATGACCAGTTTTGGCTTCATGGTGTGTGTCTGATCATTATAATACTCTATAATCCTTTCTGTGTTGTATTGATGTTGGTCATATCGCACAGACCAGGTCTGAATACAATAACATTACAATAAGATTATAAATACATACATTGGTTACTGCTCTTAGGCCGCTTTGGAGGGCCTCCATTCTCTCCTCCTCTTCTTCTTGTATCTCTGTCTCTCCTCCCTCGCCTGGTCCTGACTGCTCCACCACCTCTCCATCTCCCTCTTCATATCCCTCCGTGACCACCATAGCTTCTCCTAGAAAAAGGGGGGTCAGAGGGGGACTGTTGAGTTCAATGCAATTGGAAATTTCACCACTAGATGGTGCCAAATCTTACACACAGCACCTTTAATGTAAAGAGAGGTTGTAGTACTGTTCAGAAATTTCATGAATGGAGTTTATGTATCTAAAAAATGCTGAAAAAAAGGAAGATATGAAGTGATCTGATAATGAGAGAGCAGCAGCTCAGAGCTGGTGAAGCTGGATATATGTCGTCATGTCAGGACACTAAAGCAGAAAACCAGAAACTGTTGAAATAGTCTTTTTTTATTATCAGAGATTATTATATAATATTATATATATATATATATATATATATATATATATATATATATATATATATATATATATATATTATTATTATATAATATTTTAAAAAATGAAATATTTCCGCTGTGTTTTACTCTGGACAGCAGGAGGGGGCTAATGCATATTCATGACTGACTACTTTTTTCTCACTTCCTTATCAGAGGAGCTGTAGATTATCATCAACTTACTGCATGTCATCACTTAGCATATTTACTGCAGACTGTTTGGATGCAGAGGACGACACATCAGACGCTGGTGTAGTGAACTCATTCAGGTGTTGCAGCTTTCAAAGGTAAATTTTGTGACATTATTTTTTCTTATATGTAGAGAAGATAAAAACTTCCACTTGCAGTTGTCGTGATATCACTTAAACAATGTTTTGTAGATATTAAAAAACCTTTAACCTGATCTCTCAAACAACAGGTTTCACTGTGAAGGATGGAAGATTTACACATGAACAACACCTCACAGAACAACAGCTTTGATTACAGCAACATCAACTACGACGATTATGATTATATAAAAGCTACATTCATAGTACGAGTGGTGACATACATAATCATCGGTATCGGACTTCCTTTGACCCTCGTGGCCATCTATGCTCTTCATTCTGTGGTTTGTACATTATGACTGAAATGTATTTATTTATTTTATTATTATTTATTTATTTGTGTCGTACAGTCTGTCTGTAAAGAATCTTGATCTGGGTTGTGGTCTAGTCGTCAGGAGGCTGGGGTGAAGTGTTGTAATGACCTTTACATTTAGAGGAATCATTTCATATTTAAAATTGGAGTCTAAACACATGCAGTTTACATGTGTGGCTTCATTCCAGCCTTCTCTTCAACTGTTGACGTTAATGACTCCATTTAGTTATAAAAACATAAAAGAGTCGAGTTTGTCAGAGCAATTTGTACAACATTATTTGGAGTTTTTATTAAAAGCAAACAAATCAAGGAAAATGTGGAAACAAATTTTGTGGACTTGTATAATTAACAAAGAAACATAGCATAATTAACCTGTTAACACGTCTCCTCTTTTTATTATTCACGACTCCAGTCTGGTGTGTCTGTTTGATAAATACAGCATGTGTTTGGGTCAGAATGCGTCATATCTGTGCCTTAAAAAACAGCTGCAAAAGCTGCAGTAAATCTGCTCCTTAGTCTTGTTACTGCAGTGATTGGCCAGTGTGTCACATCTGATATTTCTGACAGCACAAATGAGAGTTTGATGAAAAATGCATAAATGTCTCTGACTGCAAGAAGAAATATTTGGGAGGAGGTGGAGTTCAGAACATGTTTACAACTGCTTGTTTACTTTTACCAATGTTTTCCTGCAGGTGAGAAATGGTCAAGTTGCTCCGATCTACGTCATCAACCTTCTCATCACTGACATCATTCAGTTCTGCTGCATGATTGTTGAAGTGACACCATCTGTGGGTTTGAATATAAATGACCGGATTGCAGATTTAATTCATGCTTACAGTCTGCTGACCAGTGTTGCCTTCATGGTGTGTATCGCCCTGGAAAGGTAACTATCTATCTATCCAGTATGTGTGTAGCTTCTGTGTCTGATCATTATATTACTTTATAATTCTGAAGCTCCTCAAAGACTATGTGTCCATCTTGTATTACAGGTATTTGGTCATCGCCTGGCCACTGTGGTACCGCTTCAGACGAACCATCAAGGCCTCTGTGGTGGTCTGTGTCGTGGTCTGGGTCATTCCTCTTGTCTTTGTCCGCACTTTATATTTCTGGGATCATTCTGAAGTCTCAGTCATCATCATTGCTGTCTACCTGCTCCTTCCCTTCCCACTGCTCATATTCTTCCTGGGTGGGACCCTCAAAGCTCTGTCTGCCAGCACTGTCCCCTCTGATGAAAAACGAAGAATTGTGGGAGTTTTGGTTCTGGTGCTGCTTATTTACACACTGCTGTTCATGCCCAGAATCATTGCGTTCCTGTCAGAGGAAGCAAGAAATAACTTCACCTTTAGTTTACTGTCTTCCATCTTTCTCAGGTTGAATCCTCTTGCAGACTTAATGCTGTATGTGTTCATGAGGAAAGGGATCATAGACAAGCTTTTGGCCTCTGTGTGTTGTTGCAGAATGGACAGCAATGATATCAGCAGATCATCAGGAAATGATGACAACATTCACACAGTCAGCTCTGTGTAGGCAGAGAAAGAGGGAGAGAGAGAAAGGAGAGAAAACAGAAGGAGAAATGTAGGCAAATAGAAAGAATAGAGACAAGACAGATACTGTCATCTACTGATGACTTCAACAAAGGTATATATGTGACCGGGTGGTACATTGATTTAATATCAAGCGTTCCATGATGTTGTGTATAGCTCCCATGTATGTGTTTTTGGTGTTTCTTGTTTAATGTTACATTTGTTTCAGTCAAAATGATGCAAATTAGATTGTAAGTGGGACACCACAGCTTCACACGCTAGTACAGACTTTGGTCACAAGGTGGCAGTATGGAGTAAGGTTATTGCTACTCCGCCTGGTGCATGACGGTATTTTGGTCTGTTTTACGCGCGAACGACCTGGAGAGTTGCAGAGCAGACGGTGCGGTTTCTCCGTCGTGCGTAGTAGGTAAATATACAGATATCTTGTAAAATAATCCTGCACAAGTACTGAAAAGTCGTTGCCTGTTGATATTTTAACAAGATGGTTTGATTTAGGCACTACTAGAGTTTGTGTTGTGGACTTTCTGGCACCCGTCGTCGAGCTACGGTGTTCTCTATTGTCTGGTAATGTTAGCATGCATATCGTCACACCGTGCTATTGTGCTTCATAACTAAGGAAACTCTGTATGATTTACATTGATTTTTACTTTTGTTTGAAGGTAAATGACAGTGTGTTGAGTTGTGCAATCTCCGGGGAGTTTCACGTGTAATTTGTGAAACCTGTTGAAATGTAAGTGTCTTTTAATAAGTGCATATTTTATATCTGTCACCTTTGTGTGGGCTTGTGATTGTTAAGAATGTAGTTAACAGGGTATGTTGTCCTTCTGTCTATATCCAGAGCCCACTGCCGTATTTTTATTTTGTATTTTGTTAGTATTTTTCTTTTTTCTAAATTTCTGTGAAGTAGAAGCTGCCATAAGCTAGCTCATACACTGAGGTGAGCGGTTAAAACTGTGGTTCACAATAAAATTAAGGCTACAAAACCTGGAAAACAGTTGTGTCCTGTGTGGCATCTAATTCCACTGGCTACATTCATTTTATCAGAAAGCTGCAAAACCACATCAAGGTTAGATAGATAGATAGCACACACTATATACAGACATGATTGAAACAGTCTGCAGTGAATGTGGTGAGTGATACGTTGCAGCAGGTTTCACACATCTTCTTCTCAGGAAGTGAGTCGTCAAATATGCATTATGAACCAAAAAGAGAGAGTAAGTGGAAAAAAGACGAGTCAGACATTGAGAGGCTGCATGTTTCTTATTTTGTTCAAACAGAATCTCGAGGCTCCATTTTGTTTTCCTGTAGGGCAGGTCGACATCTCAACACACAAAACTCTTTGTTGATGTTTGTTTGTCTTTCCACTTTTATTCATTTAGCTGACACGTGATCACAAAGTTTTATCATGGTAGTGGTGTCAAAGGCAGCGAGGTTTGCGAGGCAGCAAGTGATTGTTACCAAGTCTGTTCTATCGTACACTGAACAGCTTCATGTAGTAACTTCAAGCACAACCCAGCGTCCTCTGACAGATCGTGAGAGATTGTTGCTGATGAACCAAATGTTTCTGTGCAGGAAGCTGCACGTCAATAAGCATCAAAACTCTCAAGCTCAAGCTCAAGTGTGACTTTTAGTTTTATGTTCATGTTGTTAGGTTGAACGTTTTAGAGGACCCAAAGTGCAAACAACAGCCAAAGACCAAGATCAGTAGAAAGTGTTTATTGAAAACACACAAGAACTGTTAAAATACATGCTCTGAGTCACATCCTGAAAACTAACATGCCAACCACTAAAACAGCAAAAATATTAAATAAAGATGAACAAATAATATGTAGCAAAAACAAAAACAGTTTTGGATAGATGTACGTTAGATATAACTGAGAAAAACTGAACAAGAAATGAAATTTAAAGAGAGACCAAAGAAGAAAAAAGTCCTAAAGACTTGTTAAGATGCTCTCCCTGTTAAAGAAACAAGCAACAGTCAAAATAAAGATTTTGGTGGCTATAATGAGCTCAGTTCATCAAAAAATAAAGATAAAAATGATAGACATCAACTTACAACTGACAAAATAATAAGAAACATATTTTATTTACATTTCACTAGCATGGACCACACCATCAACAAGATATGTTAAAATGATTTATTGACAAAATGAATGATTGAGAGTGAAGTGTCATCTCGTGAAGTTCTTGGGTCTGATGCTGTGGTGTGGGGAAGCTGCGGTAGGGAATCCGCCGTAGCACCCGGGCATGACGGACCCCCCTGACAGGCCCTAGGAAAGAGAGAAGAAAAGGTGAAAGACATGGGGTGGGCGGGAAGGGCGTGCGGAATACGAACGCGAAGGGAACCAGAGGGTTAGGAGGGTATTTATAGGACTGTCGGAAGTGGCGTGGTTGAGGTGTGGTCCGGCTCCTGAATCTACGCTTTAAGCTCCAATTGTTGAAGCCTTCACAGTGAACCAGAACAAGTTGACCAAAACATTTCCCAGCAAGCAGTTCTCCCACAGCAGAGTCAAAGCAATGCTTCCTTTATCTACAGTTAGGTGTCTGATTGGAAATCGTATCAGTAGATGACAGTATCTGTCTTGTCTCTATTCTTTCTATTTGCCTACATTTCTCCTTCTGTTTTCTCTCCTTTCTCTCTCTCCCTCTTTCTCTGCCTACACAGAGCTGACTGTGTGAATGTTGTCATCATTTCCTGATGATCTGCTGATATCATTGCTGTCCATTCTGCAACAACACACAGAGGCCAAAAGCTTGTCTATGATCCCTTTCCTCATGAGCACATACAGAATTAAGTCTGCAAGAGGACTCAACCTGAGTAACACACGAGACAGGACATTAAAGGTCGAGTTCTTACTTGCTTCCTCTGACAGGAACGCAATGATTCTGGGCATGAACAGCAGTGTGTAAATAAGCAGCACCAGAACCAAAACTCCCACAATTCTTCGTTTTTCATCAGAGGGGACAGTGCTGGCAGACAGAGCTTTGAGGGTCCCACCCAGGAAGAATATGAGCAGTGGGAAGGGAAGGAGAAGGTAGACAGCAATGATGATGACTGAGACTTCAAAATGATCCCAGAAATATAAAGTGAGGAGTAAGACAAGAGGAATGATCCAGACCACGACACAGACCACCACAGAGGTCTTGATGGTTCGTCTGAAGCGGTACCACAGTGGCCAGGCGACGACCAAATACCTGTAATACAAGATGGACACATAGTCTTTGAGGAGCTTCAGAATTATAAAGTAATATAATGATCAGACACAGAAGCTACACACATACTGGATAGACAGATAGTTACCTTTCCAGGGCGACACACACCATGAAGCCAACACTGGCCCCCAGACTGAAAATGTGAATGTAATCTGCAATTTGAATTCCTATATGAAACTCCTCAGATGGTGTCACCCAAACGATGAAGCAGCAGAGCTGAATGAGGTCAGAGATGAGAAGGTTGATGACGTAGATCGGAGCAACTTGACCATTTCTCACCTGCAGGAAAACATTGGTAAAAGTAAACAAGCAGTTGTAAACATGTTCTGAACTCCACCTCCTCCCAAATATTTCTTCTTGCAGTCAGAGACATTTATGCATTTTTCATCAAACTCTCATTTGTGCTGTCAGAAATATCAGATATGACACACTGGCCAATCACTGCAGTAACAAGACTAAGGAGCAGATTTACTGCAGCTTTTGCAGCTGTTTTTTCAGGCACAGATATGACGCATTCTGACCCAAACACATGCTGTATTTATCAAACAGACACACCAGACTGGAGTCGTGAATAATAAAAAGAGGAGACGTGTTAACAGGTTAATTATGTTTTCCACTGGATTTACTGAAGTCAGATTCTCTGTGTTTGAAGACCAGGCGTAAACATAATGCAAATAATATTTATAATATTTACCTGCTCTGAGCTGCTGCTCTCTCATTATTATATCACTTCATCTCCTTTTTGTTTCCTGTGAACATGTTTGTTTCCTGATGTATTAATAACTACGTAAGTGATATTTCCAGTAACAGTCTACCAGTTTTTCTCAGGTTGAGTTGATTTATGACCAAAGTAACTATTTTTTAAACATGATCACGACTTTTTAGTTTGTGATCTTGGTGATCTCATAGAAATCCCATCACTGAACTGCACCTACTGAGCTCTCCCCACCTGCAGAGTGAATCTGGAGGGCAACACCAGACCGGTCCAGGAGCTGACTGTGACTACTATTCATCCTCTGGGGACCATGAAAGTCCACAAACTATGAATAATATCAATAATTATTAATGTTGTACACATTGCTCTGACAAACTCGACTCTTTTATGTTTTTATAACTAAATGGAGTCATTAACGTCAACAGTTGAAGAGAAGGCTGGAATGAAGCCACACATGTAAACTGCATGTGTTTAGACTCCAATTTTAAATATGAAATGATTCCTCTAAATGTAAAGGTCATTACAACACTTCACCCCAGCCTCCTGACGACTAGACCACAACCCAGATCAAGATTCTTTACAGACAGACTGTACGACACAAATAAATAAATAATAATAAAATAAATAAATACATTTCAGTCATAATGTACATACCTGAGAATAAAGAGCATAGATGGCCACAAGGGTCAAAGGAAGTCCGACACTGATGATGATGTATGTCACCACAGCCTTTGTTGACACAGCATTTTCATTATTATTGTTGTTGTAGGTGTTGTTGCTGTGATTAAAGCTGTTGTTCTGTGAGGTGTTGTTAATGTGTAAATCTTCCATCCTTCACAGTGAAACCTGTTGTTTGAGAGATCAGGTTAAAGGTTTTTTAATATCTACAAAACATTGTTTAAGTGATATCACGACAACTGCAAGTGGAAGTTTTTATCTTCTCTACATATAAGAAAAAATAATGTCACAAAATTTACCTTTGAAAGCTGCAACACCTGAATGAGTTCACTACACCAGCGTCTGATGTGTCGTCCTCTGCATCCAAACAGTCTGCAGTAAATATGCTAAGTGATGACATGCAGTAAGTTGATGATAATCTACAGCTCCTCTGATAAGGAAGTGAGAAAAAAGTAGTCAGTCATGAATATGCATTAGCCCCCTCCTGCTGTCCAGAGTAAAACACAGTGGAAATATTTCACTTTTTGAAATAATCTCTGATAATAAAAAAAACTATTTCAGCAGTTTCTGTTCAAGTGCTCGTGGATGCATCATTCTGTTGTGGTTCAATGAAAAATATGGTCAGTTTGAAGGATGAACAGAAATCTGGTTTCTACTTTAGTATCCTGACATGACTTCCTGCCTTCACCTCAGCTAAAAGTGTAGAGGAGCTGCTCAACATAACACAACAAAATAAATGAAAAGAAGAATCTAGAGGCTCAATACAAAACAAAACGACTCTTTGCCAAACTCTGCTGTTGTGTCCACCATGTCCACACAGTAAGTAATGATACACAGTGCTGCCTGTTACGCAACATTTGGTGTGACTTCTGATATAAATCATGCCCTCTTCCTGTCTTCTGCAGAACGCACACATGAACACAGATAATTCTGTTGGTCGAAGAGATGCAGACACAGATAATGAAGTCTCTTTTAACCTCAGGTAAAACCTCATTTGCAAAAAAGTTGTCACACAATTTGACGATGTTCACAACACTGAAACTGAGAAATTTGATAGACACAGATCATTTTGCTGGTTGAACAGATGCAGACACAGAATTCTTTCAACTGTTAAAGATAACACTGCAAGTTAGTCAGACAGCTTGTAGCATGTGGATGAATCGTTTGCTTCTGTCTGGTTTGCTTAACTCAGTGCGCCAGCTAACCAATCCTGCTTCAGACAGATTTAAGCGCGCCCCCTTAATTTCTTCCTCTTTCTCTCATCCCTCCTTCTCCGTCCTTTCTTCTCCCACTTCCTCGAGTACCAATCGTCAACCAGGCCCCATAAACAGAGCCTGCACTGCTCTTTGAGCTCGCTCAGCATTTCTCGCCTCCAGACCACTGTTCCTCTTTTTCAGGTGCTCTTCATGCTGTCTGCCTTGCCTGCCTTGGTCTTGGTCTTGACTTGATCTCGCTGTAGGAGGTCTTAACTACAACAACACTGGTGGATGGATCAAGATGTACTTCACTTTAGTTTGCACATACAATGATAACTTATGACACTGCATGGACTGATTGTTGAGGTGTGACACAGTTTCTGTTCAAGTGCTCTTGGATGCATCATTCTATTCTATTGTGATATATCCAGCTCCAGCTGCTCTCTCTCATTATCAGATCACTTCATCTCCTCGTCATTAAGTCTGACACTAAGCATAGGCGTAATTTATGGGGGGATGGGTGGGTTGTGGTGGCTGGGTTGCAACCCACCCATCCCCCCCATAAATTACGCCTATGCTATCATAATTATTGATAAACAATGTTAAGTATTTAGTATTTAGTAATTTGGTCAATATCACTCCTTGCAATCTCGAGTTGTAGGGTGCAGTCACTTTTTGGCAGGCTTCTCCTGCCGAAAGATTTTCTCATGCATGTCCTCAGACCTGCTTCACAGGCGGAAATCTCAAACCCCCCAATGTTCAAATCAAAGTTACACCCTTGACACTAAGGGTGTGCTCAAATAGTCAAAACAGTAACCTTTCCTAAAGGACACAGGAGGAGTTATGGTGTGTGATATTCATGTGTTATAATAATTTGAATAGGCAGGATAACTTATAGCCTATGTAGTTGTAAGGCGGTTACCTGTTTAGGTCACAAGGTGACACTGTGGCGCTGTCTATGCCACAACAGATAAGCAATTCACACTGTTTGTCCGTGTAGGATGCCATGTGTTTCAAAGTTTACTTTCCTTTACCTTTATTCAAATATTAGTGCTAAAACCACCCATTCTGCTAACTTCTTCACGCTCATTGTTCATTTACATGTCAGGGTAAAGTCCGCTGTAGGTGGGAGTGTCATTAACCGTGTTTTTTACTGTTTGACGGTCTTAGTGAGGTGTGGCTATGAGTGTGGCTGTCATGCTGTAAAACGAGTAGACAGTAGATTCAGTGTGAGCCGGGCAGGACGGAGCATTATCTGTTAACTGTGAACTTTATTTGAGAATGTATGTTTTATGTTGGTCATTTATTCCTTTCAGAGATGCTGTATTTAATCTAACTTGACAGTAATATTTATTTTCATATGATACATATATATATATATATATATATATTTTTAATGTTAATTATTGTTTGAATAAGAGATTTATTTCTTTAAAAAAAGTTTACTTTCCTTTGCCCCGCAAGGTGTTATGAACCCGGCAGCCACTGTGATAGCAAGCAGCAGAAATGAAGAGTGTTACTGTGAAATAAAGTGCAGTCAAGGTCTCAGCCACAATCCCGAATCCTGCGTCTGGTGCCTCCTTCTCTCTGCACGACACTCCACCAGGGGAGGTGTAGAGGGTCTGGCAACAGGTTACATAGTTATTAACGACATTTTACAGCATTTAGAGAAAGTTTGTCACTCCAGCAGACATCAAACACCTCTGTATGTCATAGCAGCTCCACTGTCAACAACAGAACTAATGCAGAGAACTGCAGGAGATGAAGAGGGAGAGACAGCGGCTGGACGAGCCACCAACAGTTCATCAGAGTTTCTAAGAATGCAGCACAGTGAGGACACAGAGCAGCTTTCATAGAGGAGACGAGTGTGTGTCTGTTAACAGACTCCAGTCTGTGCTGATAAACTACACAACTGTAGATTAACATGAGACTTCATGATCAAAGTTTTTATATCATGTCAACACGTCTGTTCATATTCACACGCTCTCTCTCTGCTGCATCACAATTATTTGAATTGCTATTTTTTTATTTTCTGGTTGTGAGTGGCCGAATGGTGCCTCACTTTTTTGTTACTGCCACAAGGAATTGTGGGACAGCATGATGGTCTGCTGTATCCTATGTTAAAGGAGATAAGAAAGGAAGCACTGGGGTGCTGGTGAGCTCAGTAGGTAGAGCACTCCATGTACAGAGGCTCAGTCCCAGCTGCAGTGGCCCAGAGCTCGAGTCCATTTGCTGCATCTCTCTCTCTCTCTCTCTCTCTCTCTCTCTCTCTCTCTCTCTCTCCACCTTCCTGTTACTCTTCAGCTGCTACTTTACAATAAAGGTTCAAAAAGCCCCAAAAATATCTTAAAAAAAGAAAGGAAGCACTGAAGCACATTTCTTTAACATTTAAAACATTCGAACAGCTCTCATCATGGCTGCCACAGTAATGCAGTAATAAACATAATGGGATTAATCACAGTATTCTGTACAGATGAAACTGTCTGCTTGTTATAGTTTGCATATTCATTTTCATGACTGTTTGCAGTTATTCTATCTTTTTCGAGTCCACACCTAAATGAAGTCCCTGAAGGTCCGATGTGTCGTCCTCTGCATCCAAACAGTCTGCAGTAAATAAGTGATGACATGCAGGAGGTTCCTGTTTATCTACACCTGCTCTTCTAAACATGAGATAAAAAAAAAACAGAGTCAGACATGATGCCAATGCCAGACAATGCATGTGTGTCTAACAGAGATGATATCAAAAAGATGATAGGCAAACTACAGTTCCTCTTTTTGACTTTGGCATACTCACTAATGAACTGGGTGATATTTTTGTCTTGACTTTGGAACAAACAGAGCGTGCCTGTAGTCTCTATGTTACTATGTAAGTTGTAAAGTAAGTCTACTTATGGGGTGTAACATTGTCCTTACAGTGGACCGCAGCAGCATGAGGTGGAACAGGTTCATGTGGATTCACACTGATGTTCTTGTTATGGAGTACAGGAAGTAGAAAAGCTTTTTGATGATGAGGTTTCTACAGTAAATACAGTTCAACTGAGAAGCACAAGTGTCCATCTAACGGCCAAGACAGCTGTAGAAAATGAGTTTATGTCTGTCAGGGGGAAACCTGTTGGTGTCTGAGTAATTACTCTAATTAGAAAGTAACACAGAGAGCTTTGCTGTCTCACACAAATCTTTCCCTCTGGAAAACAATGCATCAACAATCATACTGTCAACACATGAGACTCTTTTGCATGTCAGCTGTCATCATTTGCCTGAAATATACAAACACCAGCTAATTCTAGCACAAAGTATAATAACTAATAATTTACAAAAATGCAAGATTAAATAATATAAAGGTAGGAAGTTTAATCAGCATTTTTTTAGATACATAAACAGAAAAACAGTACTACCACCTTCTCATTTCTTTCTTCAAATCATATTCTTTATTCCAAACACTGTATCTTTTTAGTCATGTTTTTATGTCTCTGCTGTCTCTTCATTACACAATAAAATATTTATTTTTCTTACATGTCAAAATTGTATTGAAGGGAAGAGAGGGAGAGTGAAAATATTTAACTTGTTAGTATTTCGTACACCGTCAGTTCAAAGATCTGCATATTCATTTTCTGATATCTTTACACATAGAAGAAAAAAGTCATGTAAGAAAAACTTACATCTGAAAGCTGCAAGAGCTCAGTGACTACAATGACCTGCACAAGTTTCCTATGACAAGTTTGACACATTGTCTTTTGCATCTGAACATTCTACATTAAAGGTACAGTGTGTAAGATTTGGCGCTGTCTGGTGGTGAAATTTCCAATTACATTGAACTCAACAGTCCCCCTCTTACCCGCCTTTTTCCATGTGCGTAGGAGAAGCTATGGTGGCCTTCACTAGACTAAAGACGTCATCGTCAATTTTTTTCTCTCCGTCTGCAGAGTCAAAAACTGGATAGACAAACCAGTAATGTAACGGAGTGTTGTGAATGTTTATTGACCAGAGATGAAAACACAACAACATGGTACAATGAGACCTCCATTATTTACTCGTCCACATTGGGCAGGGCAAAGACGACCACCACGCAGACGGAGTCCCCCAGGGGTGTGTTTGGGATGTGTGGAGGTACTACTACTACTACTACTAGCTACTTCAGACTGATTTAGGACCACCCCCTTAATGAGCATACACACAGAGAAATACATAAATAAATAAATAAATAAATAAATAAATGATTACAGGCATAAATAAATGTATAAATAAATGCAGAAATACAGAAATATACAAGCAGAAAAAACTCATACACTTTTTCATACATTTATTTATTTTTATTTCTGCATTTATTTATTCGTTTATACATGTCATTGTTTGTCCTTCATAATAATGAGCTCAGTTCATCAAAAATCAAGATAATAATGATAGACATCAACTTACAGCTGACAAAATAATAAGAAACATATTTTATTTACATTTGTTGAAGCCTTCACAGTGAACCAGAACAAGTTGACCAAAACATTTCCCAGCAAGCAGTTCTCCCACAGCAGAGTCAAAGCAATGCTTCCTTTATCTACAGTTAGGTGTCTGATTGGAAATCGTATCAGTAGATGACAGTATCAGTCTTGTCTCTATTCTTTCTATTTGCCTACATTTCTCCTTCTGTTTTCTCTCCTTTCTCTCTCTCCCTCTTTCTCTGCCTACACAGAGCTGACTGTGTGAATGTTGTCATCATTTCCTGATGATCTGCTGATATCATTGCTGTCCATTCTGCAACAACACACAGAGGCCAAAAGCTTGTCTATGATCCCTTTCCTCATGAACACATACAGCATTAAGTCTGCAAGAGGACTCAACCTGATTAACAAACGAGACAGTAAATCAAAGGTTAAGTTCTCTCTTGCTTCCTCTGACAGGAATGCAATGATTATGGGCAGGAACAGCAGTGTGTAAATAAGCAGCACCAGAACCAAAACTCCCACAATTCTTCGTTTTTCATCAGAGGGGACAGTGCTGGCAGACAGAGCTTTGAGGGTCCCACCCAGGAAGAATATGAGCAGTGGGAAGGGAAGGAGGAGGTAGACAGCAATGATGATTTCTGAGACTTCAGGATGAACCCACAAATATAAAGTGAGGAGAAAGACAAGAGGAACGACCCAGACCAGGACACAGACCACCACAGAGGTCTTGATGGTTCGTCTGAAGCGGTACCACAGTGGCCAGGCGACGACCAAATACCTGTAATACAAGATGGACACATAGTCTTTGAGGAGCTTCAGAATTATAAAGTAATATAATGATCAGACACAGAAGCTAAACACATACTGGATAGACAGATAGTTACCTTTCCAGGGCGACACACACCATGAAGCCAACACTGGCCCCCAGACTGAAAATATGAAAGAAATCTGCAATTTGAATTCCTGTTTTAAACTCCTCAGGTACTGTCACCCAAACAATCATGCAGCAGAGCTGAATGATGTCACTGATGAGAAGGTTGATGATGTAGATCGGAGCAACTTGACCATTTCTCACCTGCAGGAAAACATTGGTAAAAGTAAACAAGCAGTTGTAAACATGTTCTGAACTCCACCTCCTCCCAAATATTTCTTCTTGCAGTCAGAGACATTTATGCATTTTTCATCAAACTCTCATTTGTGCTGTCAGAAATATCAGATATGACACACTGGCCAATCACTGCAGTAACAAGACTAAGGAGCAGATTTACTGCAGCTTTTGCAGCTGTTTTTTCAGGCACAGATATGACGCATTCTGACCCAAACACATGCTGTATTTATCAAACAGACACACCACACTGGAGTCGTGAATAATAAAAAGAGGAGACGTGTTAACAGGTTAATTATGTTTTCCACTGGATTTACTGAAGTCAAATTCTCTGTGTTTGAAGACCAGGCGTAAATATAATGCAAATAATATTCATAATATTTACCTGCTCTGAGCTGCTGCTCTCTCATTATTATATCACTTCATCTCCTTTTTGTTTCCTGTGAACATGTTTGTTTCCTGATGTATTAATAACTACGTAAGTGATATTTCCAGTAACAGTCTATCAGTTTTTCTCAGGTTGAGTTGATTTATGACCAAAGTAACTATTTTTTAAACATGATCACGACTTTTTAGTTTGTGATCTTGGTGATCTCATAGAAATCCCATCACTGAACTGCACCTACTGAGCTCTCCCCACCTGCAGAGTGAATCTGGAGGACAACACCAGACCGGTCCAGGAGCTGACTGTGACTACTATTCATCCTCTGGGGACCATGAAAGTCCACAAAGTATGAATAATATTAATAATTATTAATGTTGTACAAATTGCTCTGACAAACTCGACTCTTTTATGTTTTTATAACTAAATGGAGTCATTAACGTCAACAGTTGAAGAGAAGGCTGGAATGAAGCCACACATGTAAACTGCATGTGTTTAGACTCCAATTTTAAATCTGAAATGATTCCTCTAAATGTAAAGGTCATTACAACACTTCACCCCAGCCTCCTGACGACTAAACCACAACCCAGATCAAGATTCTTTACAGACTGTACGACACAAATAAATAAATAATATTAAAATAAATAAATACATTTCAGTCATAATGTACATACCTGAGAATAAAGAGCATAGATGGCCACGAGGGTCAAAGGAAGTCCGACACTGATGATGATGTATGTCACCACACCCTTTGTTGACACAGCATTTTCATTATTATTGTTGTTGTAGGTGTTGTTGCTGTGATTAAAGCTGTTGTTCTGTGAGGTGTTGTTCATGTGTAAATCTTCCATCCTTCTCAGTGAAACCTGTTGTTTGAGAGATCAGGTTAAAGGTTTTTTAATATCTACAAAACATTGTTTAAGTGATATCACGACAACTGCAAGTGGAAGTTTTTATCTTCTCTACATATAAGAAAAAATAATGTCACAAAATTTACTTTTGAAAGCTGCAACACCTGAATGAGTTCACTACACCAGCGTCTGATGTGTCGTCCTCTGCGTCCAAACAGTCTGCAGTAAATATGCTAAGTGATGACATGCAGTAAGTTGATGATAATCTACAGCTCCTCTGATAAGGAAGTGAGAAAAAAGTAGTCAGTCATGAATATGCATTAGCCCCCTCCTGCTGTCCAGAGTAAAACACAGTGGAAATATTTCACTTTTTGAAATAATCTCTGATAATAAAAAAAACTATTTCAACAGTTTCTGTTCAAGTGCTCGTGGATGCATCATTCTGTTGTGGTTCAATGAAAAATATGGTCAGTTTGAAGGATGAACAGAAATCTGGTTTTCTACTTTAGTATCCTGACATGACTTCCTGCCTTCACCTCAGCTAAAAGTGTAGAGGAGCTGCTCAACATAACACAGCAAAATAAATGAAAAGAAGAATCTAGAGGCTCAATACAAAACAAAAGACTCTTTGCCAAACTCTGCTGTTGTGTCCACCATGTCCACACAGTAAGTAATGATACACAGTGCTGCCTGTTACACAGCATTTGGCGTGACTTCTGATATAAATCATGCCCTCTTCCTGTCTTCTGCAGAACGCACACATGAACACAGATAATTTTGTTGGTTGAACAGATGCAGACACAGATAATGAAGTCTCTTTTAACATCTGGTAAAACCTCATTTGCAAAAAAGTTGTCACACAATTTGACGATGTTCACAACATTGAAACTGAGAAATTTGATAGACACAGATCATTTTGCTGGTTGAACAGATGCAGACACAGAATTCTTTGAGCTGAGTTGTAAACTGTTAAAGATAACACTGCAAGTTAGTCAGACAGCTTGTAGCATGTGGATGAATCGTTTGCTTCTGTCTGGTTTGCTTAACTCAGTGCGCCAGCTAACCAATCCTGCTTCAGACAGATTTAAGCCCGCCCCCTTAATTTCTTCCTCTTTCTCTCATCCCTCCTTCTCCGTCCTTTCTTCTCTCACTTCCTCGAGTACCAATCGTCAACCAGGCCCCATAAACAGAGCCTGCACTGCTCTTTGAGCTCGCTCAGCATTTCTCGCCTCCAGACCACTGTTCCTCTTTTTCAGGTGCTCTTCATGATGTCTGCCTTGCCTGCCTTGGTCTTGGTCTTGACTTGATCTCGCTGTAGGAGGTCTTAACTACAACAACACTGGTGGATGGATCAAGATGTACTTCACTTTAGTTTGCACATACAATGATAACTTATGACACTGCATGGACTGATTGTTGAGGTGTGACACAGTTTCTGTTCAAGTGCTCTTGGATGCATCATTCTATTCTATTGTGATATATCCAGCTCCAGCTGCTCTCTCTCATTATCAGATCACTTCATCTCCTCGTCATTAAGTCTGACACTAAGCATAGGCGTAATTTATGGGGGGGATGGGTGGGTTGCAACCCAGCCACCACAACCCACCCAATATGATATCATAATTATTGATAAACAATGTTAAGTATTTAGTATTTAGTAATTTGGTCAATATCACTCCTTGCAATCTCGAGTTTTAGGGTGCAGTCACTTTTTGGCAGGCTTCTCCTGCCGAAAGATTTTCTCATGCATGTCCTCAGACCTGCTTCACAGGCGGAAATCTCAAACCCCCCAATGTTCAAATCAAAGTTACACCCTTGACACTAAGGGTGTGCTCAAATAGTCAAAACAGTAACCTTTCCTAAAGGACACAGGAGGAGTTATGGTGTGTGATATTCATGTGTTATAACAATTTGAATAGGCAGGATAACTTATAGCCTATGTAGTTGTAAGGCGGTTACCTGTTTAGGTCACAAGGTGACACTGTGGCGCTGTCTATGCCACAACAGACAAGCAATTCACACATGTTTTTTCAAAGTTTACTTTCCTTTACCCCGCAAGGTGTTATGAACCCGGCAGCCACTGTGATAGCAAGCAGCAGAAATGAAGAGTGTTACTGTGAAATAAAGTGCAGTCAAGGTCTCAGCCACAATCCCGAATCCTGCGTCTGGTGCCTCCTTCTCTCCGCACGACACTCCACCAGGGGAGGTGTAGAGGGTCTGGCAACAGGTTACATAGTTATTAACGACATTTTACAGCATTTAGAGAAAGTTTGTCACTCCAGCAGACATCAAACACCTCTGTATGTCATAGCAGCTCCACTGCCAACAACAGAACTAATGCAGAGAACTGCAGGAGATGAAGAGGGAGAGACAGCGGCTGGACGAGCCACCAACAGTTCATCAGAGTTTCTAAGAATGCAGCACAGTGAGGACACAGAGCAGCTTTCATAGAGGAGACGAGTGTGTGTCTGTTAACAGACTCCAGTCTGTACTGATAAACTACACAACTGTAGATTAACATGAGACTTCATGATCAAAGTTTTTATATCATGTCAACACGTCTGTTCATATTCACACGCTCTCTCTCTGCTGCATCACAATTATTTGAATTGCTATTTTTTTATTTTCTGGTTGTGAGTGGCCGAATGGTGCCTCACTTTTTTGTTACTGCCACAAGGAATTGTGGGACAGCATGATGGTCTGCTGTATCCTATGTTAAAGGAGATAAGAAAGGAAGCACTGGGGTGCTGGTGAGCTCAGTAGGTAGAGCACTCCATGTACAGAGGCTCAGTCCCAGCTGCAGTGGCCCAGAGCTCGAGTCCATTTGCTGCATGTCTCTCTCTCTCTCTCTCTCTCTCTCTCTCTCTCTCTCTCTCTCTCTCTCTCTCTCTCTCTCTCTCTCTCTCTCTCCCTTCCTGTTACTCTTCAGCTGCTACTTTACAATAAAGGTTCAAAAAGCCCCAAAAATATCTTAAAAAAAGAAAGGAAGCACTGAAGCACATTTCTTTAACATTTAAATCAACATAATGGGATTAATCACAGTATTCTGTACAGATGAAACTGTCTGCTTGTTATTGTTTGTATATTCATTTTCATGACTGTTTGCAGTTATTCTATCTTTTTAAATAATTTCTGCACATAAGAAAAAAGTGATTTCACAAAATGTACCTCTTGCAGGAGTCCACACCTAAATGAAGTCCCTGAAGGTCCGATGTGTCGTCCTCTGCATCCAAACAGTCTGCAGTAAATAAGTGATGACATGCAGGAGGCTCCTGTTTATCTACACCTGCTCTTCTAAACATGAGGAAAAAAAACAGAGTCAGACATGATGCCAATGTCAGACAATGCATGTGTGTCTAACAGAGATGATATCAAAAAGATGATAGGCAAACTACAGTTCCTCTTTTTGAGTTTGGCATACTCACTAATGAACTGGGTGATATTTTTGTCTTGACTTTGGAACAAACAGAGCGTGCCTGTAGTCTCTATGTTACTATGTAAGTTGTAAAGTAAGTCTACTTATGGGGTGTAACATTGTCCTTACAGTGGACCGCAGCAGCATGAGGTGGTACAGGTTTATGTGGATTCACACTGATGTTCTTGTTATGGAGTACAGGAAGTAGAAAAGCTTTTTGATGATGAGGTTTCTACAGTAAATACAGTTCAACTGAGAAGCACAAGTGTCCATCTAACGGCCAAGACAGCTGTAGAAAATGAGTTTATGTCTGTCAGGGGGAAACCTGTTGGTGTCTGAGTAATTACTCTAATTAGAAAGTAACACAGAGAGCTTTGCTGTCTTACACAAATCTTTCCCTCTGGAAAACAATGCATCAACAATCATACTGTCAACACATGAGACTCTTTTGCATGTCAGCTGTCATCATTTGCCTGAAAAATACAAACACCAGCTAATTCTAGCCCAAAGTATAATAACTAATAATTTACAAAAATGCAAGATTAAATAATATAAAGGTAGGAAGTTTAATCAGCATTTTTTTAGATACATAAACAGAAAAACAGTACTACCACCTTCTCATTTCTTTCTTCAAATCATATTCTTTATTCCAAACACTGTATCTTTTTAGTCATGTTTTTATGTCTCTGCTGTCCCTTCATTACACAATAAAATATTTATTTTTCTTACATGTCAAAATTGTATTGAAGGGCAGAGAGGGAGAGTGAAAATATTTAACTTGTTAGTATTTCGTACACCGTCAGTTCAAAGATCTGCATATTAATTTTCTGATATCTTTACACATAGAAGAAAAAAGTCATGTAAGAAAAACTTACATCTGAAAGCTGCAAGAGCTCAGTGACTACAATGACCTGCACAAGTTTCCTATGACAAGTTTGACACATTGTCTTTTGCATCTGAACATTCTACATTAAAGGTACAGTGTGTAAGATTTGGCGCTGTCTGGTGGTGAAATTTCCAATTACATTGAACTCAACAGTCTCCCTATTACCCGCCTATTTCCATGTGCGTAGGAGAAGCTACGGTGGCCTTCACTAGACTAAAGACGTCATCGTCAATGTTTTTCTCTCCGTCTGCAGAGTCAAAAACTGGATAGACAAACCAGTAATGTAACGGAGTGTTGTGAATGTTTATTGACAACAGCTGAACACACAACAACATGGTACAATGAGACCTCCATTATTTGCTCGTCCACATTGGGCAGGGCAAAGAGGACCACCACGCAGACGGAGTCCCCCAGGGGTGTGTTTGGGATGTGTGGAGATACTACTACTACTACTACTAGCTACTTCAGACTGATTTAGGACCACCCCCTTAATGAGCATACACACAGAGAAATACATAAATAAATAAATAAATAAATGATTACAGGCATAAATAAATGTATAAATAAATGCAGAAATACAGAAATATACAAGCAGAAAAAACTCATACACTTTTTCATACATTTA
The DNA here is from genome assembly GCA_946959425.1 of Argyrosomus regius. Taxonomy (NCBI): domain Eukaryota; kingdom Metazoa; phylum Chordata; class Actinopteri; family Sciaenidae; genus Argyrosomus; species Argyrosomus regius. The sequence continues at coordinate 39,091 of CAMPSB010000144.1, forward strand.
TTTATTTTTATTTCTGCATTTATTTATTCGTTTATACATGTCATTGTTCGTCCTTCATAATAATGAGCTCAGTTCATCAAAAATCAAGATAATAATGATAGACATCAACTTACAGCTGACAAAATAATAAGAAACATATTTTATTTACATTTGTTGAAGCCTTCACAGTGAACCAGAACAAGTTGACCAAAACATTTCCCAGCAAGCAGTTCTCCCACAGCAGAGTCAAAGCAATGCTTCCTTTATCTACAGTTAGGTGTCTGATTGGAAATCGTATCAGTAGATGACAGTATCTGTCTTGTCTCTATTCTTTCTATTTGCCTACATTTCTCCTTCTGTTTTCTCTCCTTTCTCTCTCTCCCTCTTTCTCTGCCTACACAGAGCTGACTGTGTGAATGTTGTCATCATTTCCTGATGATCTGCTGATATCATTGCTGTCCATTCTGCAACAACACACAGAGGCCAAAAGCTTGTCTATGATCCCTTTCCTCATGAACACATACAGCATTAAGTCTGCAAGAGGACTCAACCTGATTAACAAACGAGACAGTAAATCAAAGGTTAAGTTCTCTCTTGCTTCCTCTGACAGGAATGCAATGATTTTGGGCATGAACAGCAGTGTGTAAATAAGCAGCACCAGAACCAAAACTCCCACAATTCTTCGTTTTTCATCAGAGGGGACAGTGCTGGCAAACAGAGCTTTGAGGGTCCCACCCAGGAAGAATATGAGCAGTGGGAAGGGAAGGAGGAGGTAGACAGCAATGATGATGACTGAGACTTCAAAATGATCCCAGAAATAGAAAATGAGGAGTAAGACAAGAGGAACGACCCAGACCAGGACACAGACCACCACAGAGGTCTTGATGGTTCGTCTGAAGCGGTACCACAGTGGCCAGGCGACGACCAAATACCTGTAATACAAGATGGACACATAGTCTTTGAGGAGCTTCAGAATTATAAAGTAATATAATGATCAGACACAGAAGCTACACACATACTGGATAGACAGATAGTTACCTTTCCAGGGCGACACACACCATGAAGCTGATACTGGGTCCCACACTGAAATCGTGAATGTAATCTGAAATTTGAATTCCTGTTTTAAAATCCACAGATGGTGTCACCTTCACGATCATGCAGCAGAGTTGAATGATGTCAGTGATGAGAAGGTTGATGACGTAGATCGGAGCAACTTGACCATTTCTCACCTGCAGGACAACATTGGTAAAAGTGAACAAGCAGTTGTAAACATGTTCTGAACTCCACCTCCTCCCAAATATTTCTTCTTGCAGTCAGAGACATTTATGCATTTTTCATCAAACTCTCATTTGTGCTGTCAGAAATATCAGATATGACACACTGGCCAATCACTGCAGTAACAAGACTAAGGAGCAGATTTACTGCAGCTTTTGCAGCTGTTTTTTCAGGCACAGATATGACGCATTCTGACCCAAACACATGCTGTATTTATCAAACAGACACACCAGACTGGAGTCGTGAATAATAAAAAGAGGAGACGTGTTAACAGGTTAATTATGTTTTCCACTGGATTTACTGAAGTCAAAATAATGTTGTAGGAATTGCTCTGACAAACTCGACTCTTTTATGTTTTTATAACTAAATGGAGTCATTAACATCAACAGTTGAAGAGAAGGCTGGAATGAAGCCACACATGTAAACTGCATGTGTTTAGACTCCAATTTTAAATCTGACATAAATCGGCACAAATAAATAAATAATAATAAAATAAATAAATACATTTCAGTCATAATGTACATACCTGAGAATAAAGAGCATAGATGGCCACGAGGGTCAAAGGAAGGCCGACACCAATGATTATGTATGTCACCACAGCCTTTGTTGACACATCGTAGTCGTAGTTGATGTTGCTGTGATTAAAGCTGTTGTTCTGTGAGGTGTTGTTAATGTGTAAATCTTCCATCCTTCACAGTGAAACCTGTTGTTTGAGAGATCAGGTTAAAGGTTTTTTAATATCTACAAAACATTGTTTAAGTGATATCACGACAACTGCAAGTGGAAGTTTTTATCTTCTCTACATATAAGAAAAAATAATGTCACAAAATTTACCGTTGAAAGCTGCAACACCTGAATGAGTTCACTACACCAGCGTCTGATGTGTCGTCCTCTGCATCCAAACAGTCTGCAGTAAATATGCTAAGTGATGACATGCAGTGAGTTGATGATAATCTACAGCTCTTCTGATAAGGAAGTGAGAAAAAAGTAGTCAGTCATGAATATGCATTAGCCCCCTCCTGCTGTCCAGAGTAAAACACAGTGGAAATATTTCACTTTTTGAAATAATCTCTGATAATAAAAAAAACTATTTCAACAGTTTCTGTTCAAGTGCTCGTGGATGCATCATTCTGTTGTGGTTCAATGAAAAATATGGTCAGTTTGAAGGATGAACAGAAATCTGGTTTTCTACTTTAGTGTCCTGACATGACTTCCTGCCTTCACCTCAGCTAAAAGTGTAGAGGAGCTGCTCAACATAACACAGCAAAATAAATGAAAAGAAGAATCTAGAGGCTCAATACAAAACAAAAGACTCTTTCCCAAACTCTGCTGTTGTGTCCACCATGTCCACACAGTAAGTAATGATACACAGTGCTGCCTGTTACACAGCATTTGGCCTGACTTCTGATATAAATCATGCCCTCTTCCTGTCTTCTGCAGAATGCACACATGAACACAGATAATTCTGTTGGTTGAACAGATGCAGACACAGATAATGAAGTCTCTTTTAACATCTGGTAAAACCTCATTTGCAAAAAAGTTGTCACACAATTTGACGATGTTCACAACACTGAAACTGAGAAATTTGATAGACACAGATCATTTTGCTGGTTGAACAGATGCAGACACAGAATTCTTTGAGCTGAGTTGTAAACTGTTAAAGATAACACTGCAAGTTAGTCAGACAGCTTGTAGCATGTGGATGAATCGTTTGCTTCTGTCTGGTTTGCTTAACTCAGTGCGCCAGCTAACCAATCCTGCTTCAGACAGATTTAAGCCCGCCCCCTTAATTTCTTCCTCTTTCTCTCATCCCTCCTTCTCCGTCCTTTCTTCTCCCACTTCCTCGAGTACCAATCGTCAACCAGGCCCCATAAACAGAGCCTGCACTGCTCTTTGAGCTCGCTCAGCATTTCTCGCCTCCAGACCACTGTTCCTCTTTTTCAGGTGCTCTTCATGCTGTCTGCCTTGCCTGCCTTGGTCTTGGTCTTGACTTGATCTCGCTGTAGGAGGTCTTAACTACAACAACACTGGTGGATGGATCAAGATATACTTCACTTTAGTTTGCACATACAATGATAACTTATGACACTGCATGGACTGATTGTTGAGGTGTGACACAGTTTCTGTTCAAGTGCTCTTGGATGCATCATTCTATTCTATTGTGATATATCCAGCTCCAGCTGCTCTCTCTCATTATCAGATCACTTCATCTCCTCGTCATTAAGTCTGACACTAAGCATAGGCGTAATTTATGGGGGGGATGGGTGGGTTGTGGTGGCTGGGTTGCAACCCACCCATCCCCCCCCATAAATTACGCCTATGCTATCATAATTATTGATAAACAATGTTAAGTATTTAGTATTTAGTAATTTGGTCAATATCACTCCTTGCAATCTCGAGTTGTAGGGTGCAGTCACTTTTTGGCAGGCTTCTCCTGCCGAAAGATTTTCTCATGCATGTCCTCAGACCTGCTTCACAGGCGGAAATCTCAAACCCCCCAATGTTCAAATCAAAGTTACACCCTTGACACTAAGGGTGTGCTCAAATAGTCAAAACAGTAACCTTTCCTAAAGGACACAGGAGGAGTTATGGTGTGTGATATTCATGTGTTATAATAATTTGAATAGGCAGGATAACTTATAGCCTATGTAGTTGTAAGGCGGTTACCTGTTTAGGTCACAAGGTGACACTGTGGCGCTGTCTATGCCACAACAGATAAGCAATTCACACTGTTTGTCCGTGTAGGATGCCATGTGTTTCAAAGTTTACTTTCCTTTACCTTTATTCAAATATTAGTGCTAAAACCACCCATTCTGCTAACTTCTTCACGCTCATTGTTCATTTACATGTCAGGGTAAAGTCCGCTGTAGGTGGGAGTGTCATTAACCGTGTTTTTTACTGTTTGACGGTCTTAGTGAGGTGTGGCTATGAGTGTGGCTGTCATGCTGTAAAACGAGTAGACAGTAGATTCAGTGTGAGCCGGGCAGGACGGAGCATTATCTGTTAACTGTGAACTTTATTTGAGAATGTATGTTTTATGTTGGTCATTTATTCCTTTCAGACGTGCTGTATTTAATCTAACTTGACAGTAATATTTATTTTCATATGATACATATATATATATATATATATATTTTTAATGTTAATTATTGTTTGAATAAGAGATTTATTTCTTTAAAAAAAGTTTACTTTCCTTTGCCCCGCAAGGTGTTATGAACCCGGCAGCCACTGTGATAGCAAGCAGCAGAAATGAAGAGTGTTACTGTGAAATAAAGTGCAGTCAAGGTCTCAGCCACAATCCCGAATCCTGCGTCTGGTGCCTCCTTCTCTCTGCACGACACTCCACCAGGGGAGGTGTAGAGGGTCTGGCAACAGGTTACATAGTTATTAACGACATTTTACAGCATTTAGAGAAAGTTTGTCACTCCAGCAGACATCAAACACCTCTGTATGTCATAGCAGCTCCACTGTCAACAACAGAACTAATGCAGAGAACTGCAGGAGATGAAGAGGGAGAGACAGCGGCTGGACGAGCCACCAACAGTTCATCAGAGTTTCTAAGAATGCAGCACAGTGAGGACACAGAGCAGCTTTCATAGAGGAGACGAGTGTGTGTCTGTTAACAGACTCCAGTCTGTGCTGATAAACTACACAACTGTAGATTAACATGAGACTTCATGATCAAAGTTTTTATATCATGTCAACACGTCTGTTCATATTCACACGCTCTCTCTCTGCTGCATCACAATTATTTGAATTGCTATTTTTTTATTTTCTGGTTGTGAGTGGCCGAATGGTGCGTCACTTTTTTGTTACTGCCACAAGGAATTGTGGGACAGCATGATGGTCTGCTGTATCCTATGTTAAAGGAGATAAGAAAGGAAGCACTGGGGTGCTGGTGAGCTCAGTAGGTAGAGCACTCCATGTACAGAGGCTCAGTCCCAGCTGCAGTGGCCCAGAGCTCGAGTCCATTTACTGCATCTCTCTCTCTCTCTCTCTCTCTCTCTCTCTCTCTCTCTCTCTCTCTCTCTCCACCTTCCTGTTACTCTTCAGCTGCTACTTTACAATAAAGGTTCAAAAAGCCCCAAAAATATCTTAAAAAAAGAAAGGAAGCACTGAAGCACATTTCTTTAACATTTAAAACATTCGAACAGCTCTCATCATGGCTGCCACAGTAATGCAGTAATAAACATAATGGGATTAATCACAGTATTCTGTACAGATGAAACTGTCTGCTTGTTATAGTTTGCATATTCATTTTCATGACTGTTTGCAGTTATTCTATCTTTTTCGAGTCCACACCTAAATGAAGTCCCTGAAGGTCCGATGTGTCGTCCTCTGCATCCAAACAGTCTGCAGGAAATAAGTGATGACATGCAGGAGGTTCCTGTTTATCTACACCTGCTCTTCTAAACATGAGATAAAAAAAAAAACAGAGTCAGACATGATGCCAATGTCAGACAATGCATGTGTGTCTAACAGAGATGATATCAAAAAGATGATAGGCAAACTACAGTTCCTCTTTTTGAGTTTGGCATACTCACTAATGAACTGGGTGATACTTTTGTCTTGACTTTGGAACAAACAGAGCGTGCCTGTAGTCTCTATGTTACTATGTAAGTTGTAAAGTAAGTCTACTTATGGGGTGTAACATTGTCCTTACAGTGGACCGCAGCAGCATGAGGTGGAACAGGTTCATGTGGATTCACACTGATGTTCTTGTTATGGAGTACAGGAAGTAGAAAAGCTTTTTGATGATGAGGTTTCTACAGTAAATACAGTTCAACTGAGAAGCACAAGTGTCCATCTAACGGCCAAGACAGCTGTAGAAAATGAGTTTATGTCTGTCAGGGGGAAACCTGTTGGTGTCTGAGTAATTACTCTAATTAGAAAGTAACACAGAGAGCTTTGCTGTCTCACACAAATCTTTCCCTCTGGAAAACAATGCATCAACAATCATACTGTCAACACATGAGACTCTTTTGCATGTCAGCTGTCATCATTTGCCTGAAATATACAAACACCAGCTAATTCTAACACAAAGTATAATAACTAATAATTTACAAAAATGCAAGATTAAATAATATAAAGGTAGGAAGTTTAATCAGCATTTTTTTAGATACATAAACAGAAAAACAGTACTACCACCTTCTCATTTCTTTCTTCAAATCATATTCTTTATTCCAAACACTGTATCTTTTTAGTCATGTTTTTATGTCTCTGCTGTCTCTTCATTACACAATAAAATATTTATTTTTCTTACATGTCAAAATTGTATTGAAGGGAAGAGAGGGAGAGTGAAAATATTTAACTTGTTAGTATTTCGTACACCGTCAGTTCAAAGATCTGCATATTAATTTTCTGATATCTTTACACATAGAAGAAAAAAGTCATGTAAGAAAAACTTACATCTGAAAGCTGCAAGAGCTCAGTGACTACAATGACCTGCACAAGTTTCCTATGACAAGTTTGACACATTGTCTTTTGCATCTGAACATTCTACATTAAAGGTACAGTGTGTAAGATTTGGCGCTGTCTGGTGGTGAAATTTCCAATTACATTGAACTCAACAGTCCCCCTCTTACCCGCCTATTTCCATGTGCGTAGGAGAAGCTACGGTGGCCTTCACTAGACTAAAGACGTCATCGTCAATGTTTTTCTCTCCGTCTGCAGAGTCAAAAACTGGATAGACAAACCAGTAATGTAACGGAGTGTTGTGAATGTTTATTGACCAGAGATGAAAACACAACAACATGGTACAATGAGACCTCCATTATTTGCTCGTCCACATTGGGCAGGGCAAAGAGGACCACCACGCAGACGGAGTCCCCCAGGGGTGTGTTTGGGATGTGTGGAGATACTACTACTACTACTACTAGCTACTTCAGACTGATTTAGGACCACCCCCTTAATGAGCATACACACAGAGAAATACATAAATAAATAAATAAATAAATGATTACAGGCATAAATAAATGTATAAATAAATGCAGAAATACAGAAATATACAAGCAGAAAAAACTCATACACTTTTTCATACATTTATTTATTTTTATTTCTGCATTTATTTATTCGTTTATACATGTCATTGTTTGTCCTTCATAATAATGAGCTCAGTTCATCAAAAAATCAAGATAATAATGATAGACATCAACTTACAGCTGACAAAATAATAAGAAACATATTTTATTTACATTTGTTGAAGCCTTCACAGTGAACCAGAACAAGTTGACCAAAACATTTCCCAGCAAGCAGTTCTCCCACAGCAGAGTCAAAGCAATGCTTCCTTTATCTACAGTTAGGTGTCTTATTGGAAATCGTATCAGTAGATGACAGTATCTGTCTTGTCTCTATTCTTTCTATTTGCCTACATTTCTCCTTCTGTTTTCTCTCCTTTCTCTCTCTCCCTCTTTCTCTGCCTACACAGAGCTGACTGTGTGAATGTTGTCATCATTTCCTGATGATCTGCTGATATCATTGCTGTCCATTCTGCAACAACACACAGAGGCCAAAAGCTTGTCTATGATCCCTTTCCTCATGAACACATACAGAAATAAGTCTGCAAGAGGACTCAACCTGAGAAATGTGAAAGACAGGAAATAAAAGCTACGGTTCTTACTTGTTTCCTCTGACAGGTACAAAATGATTCTGGGCATGAACAGCAGTGTGTAAATAAGCAGCACCAGAACCAAAACTCCCACAATTCTTCGTTTTTCATCAGAGGGGACAGTGCTGGCAGACAGAGCTTTGAGGGTCCCACCCAGGAAGAATATGAACAGTGGGAAGGGAAGGAGGAGGGAGACAGCAATGATGATGACTGAGACTTCAAAATGATCCCAGAAATATAAAGTGAGGAGTAAGACAAGAGGAACGACCCAGACCAGGACACAGACCACCACAGAGGTCTTGATGGTTCGTCTGAAGCGGTACCACAGTGGCCAGGCGACGACCAAATACCTGTAATACAAGATGGACACATAGTCTTTGAGGAGCTTCAGAATTATAAAGTAATATAATGATCAGACACAGAAGCTACACACATACTGGATAGACAGATAGTTACCTTTCCAGGGCGACACACACCATGAAGCCAACACTGGCCCCCAGACTGAAAATATGAAAGAAATCTGCAATTTGAATTCCTGTTTTAAACTCCTCAGGTACTGTCACCCAAACAATCATGCAGCAGAACTGAATGAGGTCAGTGATGAGAAGGTTGATGACGTAGATCGGAGCAACTTGACCATTTCTCACCTGCAGGAAAACATTGGTAAAAGTAAACAAGCAGTTGTAAACATGTTCTGAACTCCACCTCCTCCCAAATATTTCTTCTTGCAGTCAGAGACATTTATGCATTTTTCATCAAACTCTCATTTGTGCTGTCAGAAATATCAGATATGACACACTGGCCAATCACTGCAGTAACAAGACTAAGGAGCAGATTTACTGCAGCTTTTGCAGCTGTTTTTTCAGGCACAGATATGACGCATTCTGACCCAAACACATGCTGTATTTATCAAACAGACACACCAGACTGGAGTCGTGAATAATAAAAAGAGGAGACGTGTTAACAGGTTAATTATGTTTTCCACTGGATTTACTGAAGTCAAATTCTCTGTGTTTGAAGACCAGGCGTAAATATAATGCAAATAATATTCATAATATTTACCTGCTCTGAGCTGCTGCTCTCTCATTATTATATCACTTCATCTCCTTTTTGTTTCCTGTGAACATGTTTGTTTCCTGATGTATTAATAACTACGTAAGTGATATTTCCAGTAACAGTCTACCAGTTTTTCTCAGGTTGAGTTGATTTATGACCAAAGTAACTATTTTTTAAACACGATCACGACTTTTTAGTTTGTGATCTTGGTGATCTCATAGAAATCCCATCACTAAACTGCACCTACTGAGCTCTCCCCACCTGCAGAGTGAATCTGGAGGGCAACACCAGACCGGTCCAGGAGCTGACTGTTACTTCTATTCATCCTCTGGGGACCATGAAAGTCCACAAACTATGAATAATATTAATAATTATTAATGTTGTCCAAATTGCTCTGACAAACTCGACTCTTTTATGTTTTTATAACTAAATGGAGTCATTAACGTCAACAGTTGAAGAGAAGGCTGGAATGAAGCCACACATGTAAACTGCATGTGTTTAGACTCCAATTTTAAATCTGAAATGATTCCTCTCAATGTAAAGGTCATTACAACACTTCACCCCAGCCTCCTGACGACTAGACCACAACCCAGATCAAGATTCTTTACAGACAGACTGTACGACACAAATAAATAAATCATAATAAAATAAATAAATACATTTCAGTCATAATGTACATACCAGAGAATAAAGAGCATAGATGGCCACGAGGGTCAAAGGAAGGCCGACACTGATGATTATGTATGTCACCACATACATGAAGAACGCAGTATCATAATAATCGTAGTCGTAGGTGATGTTGCTGTAATAATCATAGTCGTAGGTGATGTTGCTGTAATAATCATAGTCGTAGTTGATGTTGCTGTAATCAAAGCTTTCCTCCTGTGAGGTGTTGTTAATGTGTAAATCTTCCATCCTTCACAGTGAAACCTGTTGTTTGAGAGATCAGGTTAAAGGTTTTTTAATATCTACAAAACATTGTTTAAGTGATATCACAACAACTGCAAGTGGAAGTTTTTATCTTCTCTACATATAAGAAAAAATAATGTCACAAAATTTACCTTTGAAAGCTGCAACACCTGAATGAGTTCACTACACCAGCGTCTGATGTGTCGTCCTCTGCATCCAAACAGACATGCAGTAAATATGCTAAGTGATGACATGTTTGACGTGCCCGATTTAACATGACTGTTGGTATAAACCATGCCCTCTTCCTGTCTTCTGAAGAATACAGATGCAGACAGATCATTTTATTGGTTGAACAGATATAGACACAGATAATGAGTTCTCTGTAAACCTCTAGTAAAACCTTGTTTCTGAAGAAGTTTGCACGCTGTGTAAAATGTAAAGAGAAACAAAATGTGACGCAAAACATTGAAACCGGGCACGTCAAACATGTCATCAATTAGCACATTTACTGCAGACTGTTTGAATCATTTTACAAAAACAATCAAACTTCTCAGTTTCAACATTTGATACATTTTCTTTGTGCTGTTTCCAATTAAATATGAGGTTTCAATGTTTTGTGTCACATTTTGTTTCTTTTTACATTTTACACAGCGTGCAAACTTTTTGGTCACTTTATTTGGTTCAAACACACATGAACCTCTGAAATCACACAACCCCCTTTAATACAAACCAAAAAAGACTGTTTGCCAAAGTCTGCTGTTGAGTCCACCACATCCACACAGTGAGTAATGATACAAGTTGTACGTGTACACGATGTGAAGTTCCTCCTATAAAGATGGAGTTTATATTTGGTTTCATCATGTCCTCATCTTCCTCTGATATTTGTACTGCCCAATTTGACGTGACTGAAACCATGCCCTCTTCCTGTCTTCTGAAGAATACAGATGCAGTCACAGATCATTTTATAGGTTGAACAGATAAAGACACAGATAATGACATTAGTATACACCAACCATCGCATCATGACGTGGCCTAGTGTGAGTGCAGTTGGATTCTCTTAAGTCCTTATGAATTCTCCTTCACATCTTTCTTTGACCTCATGATGTTTTCCATCGAGGTCAAGGAAAAGTGGTTAGGAAAGGACTTATGAAAGGAAAGGACTGTTTGACCTTAACCAGAGAGACAGACATGACAGAAACACAAGGGGAGGGTAACACAACTGGAAACACTGTTGGTGTCATGTGGAGGCTGTTTGCCTCCTCAGTTCACAGACGCTCACAGAGTGTTGTTAAAAGAAGAGCTGATGAACAGAGTGCTAAACATGACCCTGTCCAGACTTTTTTCAAACATGTTGCTGGCATCAAATTCAATTTTACAAAAACAATCAAACTTTCAATGTTTTGTGTCACATTTTGTTTCTTTTTATATTTTACACAGCGTGCAAACTTCTTTAGAAACAAGGTTTTACTAGAGGTTTACACAGACGTCATTATCTGTGACTATATCTGTTCAACTAATAAAATGATCTGTCTGCATCTGTATTCTTCAGAAGACAGGAAGAGGGCATGGTTTATACCAACAGTCATGTTAAATCGGGCATGTCAAACATGTCATCACTTAGCATATTTACTGCAGACTGTTTGGATGCAGAGGACGACACATCAGACGCTGGTGTAGTGAACTCATTCAGGTGTTGCAGCTTTCAAAGGTAAATTTTGTGACATTATTTTTTCTTATATGTAGAGAAGATAAAAACTTCCACTTGCAGTTGTCGTGATATCACTTAAACAATGTTTTGTAGATATTAAAAAACCTTTAACCTGATCTCTCAAACAACAGGTTTCACTGTGAAGGATGGGAGATTTACACATTAACAACACCTCACAGAACAACAGCTTTAATCACAGCAACAACAACGATTATCATAAAAATGCTGTGTTCATCACGGATTTGATGACATACATCATTTTTGGTATCGGCCTTCCTTTGACCCTCGTGGCCATCTATGCTCTTTATTCTCAGGTATGTACATTATGACTGAAATGTATTTATTTATTTTATTATTATTTATTTATTTGTGTATTAGTTATAAAAACATAAAATAGTAGAGTTTGTCAGAACAAATTGTAAAACATTATTTGGAGTTTTTATTAAAAACAAACAAATCAAGAAAGGTGTGCAACCAAACTTTGTGGACTTTCATGGTCCCCAGAGGATGAATAGTAGTCACAGTCAGCTCCTGGACCGGTCTGGTGTTGCCCTCCAGATTCACTCTGCAGGGGGGAGAGCTCAGTAGGTGCAGTTCAGTGATGGGATTTCTATGAGATCACCAAGATCACAAACTAAAAAGTCGTGATCGTGTTTAAAAAATAGTTACTTTGGTCATAAATCGACTCAACCTGAGAAAAACTGGTAGACTGTTACTGGAAATATCACTTACGAAGTTATTAATACATCAGGAAACAAACATGTTCACAGGAAACAAAAAGGAGATGAAGTGATATAATAATGAGAGAGCAGCAGCTCAGAGCAGGTGGAGCTTGAGATGGTGTTGATAATAAAGTTCATACTGAGGTTAATTCAGCCAAACACACACTTAAATGTCTGAACAAAACACAGAAAAGTTTAGCTGCAGCCTGTAGTGATTTTACACTTCACTGATGGTCAAGTTTAATGAACACAAACCAAAACTCCCCGTCCACTATTTGTTCATATTACAGAAATCAAATATTGTGTTCATTAATAACAGACTGATTGTTTCATTTTTGTTTCTAATAATCTGGTTTTAGTCACATGTAAGCCCATATTTAATGTTTCTTTTCACCACCACTCTTCTAAATATTATTTGCATTATGTTTACGCCTGGTCTTCAAACACAGAGAATCTGACTTCAGTAAATCCAGTGGAAAACATAATTAACCTGTTAACACGTCTCCTCTTTTTATTATTCACGACTCCAGTCTGGTGTGTCTGTTTGATAAATACAGCATGTGTTTGGGTCAGAATGCGTCATATCTGTGCCTGAAAAAACAGCTGCAAAAGCTGCAGTAAATCTGCTCCTTAGTCTTGTTACTGCAGTGATTGGCCAGTGTGTCATATCTGATATTTCTGACAGCACAAATGAGAGTTTGATGAAAAATGCATAAATGTCTCTGACTGCAAGAAGAAATATTTGGGAGGAGGTGGAGTTCAGAACATGTTTACAACTGCTTGTTTACTTTTACCAATGTTTTCCTGCAGGTGAGAAATGGTCAAGTTGCTTCGATCTACGTCATCAACCTTCTCATCACTGACCTCATTCAACTCTGCTGCTTGATTGTGAGGGTGACAACTTCTGAGGATTTTAAAAAAGGAATTCAAATTTCATATTTTATTCACGATATCAGTCTGGGGGCCAGTGTTGGCTTCATGGTGTGTGTCGCCCTGGAAAGGTAACTATCTGTCTATCCAGTATGTGTGTAGCTTCTGTGTCTGATCATTATATTACTTTATAATTCTGAAGCTCCTCAAAGACTATGTGTCCATCTTGTATTACAGGTATTTGGTCATCGCCTGGCCACTGTGGTACCGCTTCAGACGAACCATCAAGACCTCTGTGGTGGTCTGTGTCGTGGTCTGGATCATTCCTCTTGTCTTACTCCTCACTTTCTATTTCTGGGTTCATCTTGAAGTCCTAAAAATTATATTTGCTGTCTTCCTCCTCCTTCCCTGTCCACTGCTCATATTCTTCCTGGGTGGGACCCTCAAAGCTCTGTCTGCCAGCACTGTCCCCTCTGATGAAAAACGAAGAATTGTGGGAGTTTTGGTTCTGGTGCTGCTTATTTACACACTGCTGTTCATGCCCAGAATCATCTGGTTACTGTCAGAGGAAGCAAGTAAGAACTTGACCTTAGATGTCTTGTCTCGTGTGTTTCTCAGGTTGAGTCCTCTTGCAGACTTATTTCTGTATGTGTTCATGAGGAAAGGGATCATAGACAAGCTTTTGGCCTCTGTGTGTTGTTGCAGAATGGACAGCAATGATATCAGCAGATCATCAGGAAATGATGACAACATTCACACAGTCAGCTCTGTGTAGGCAGAGAAAGAGGGAGAGAGAGAAAGGAGAGAAAACAGAAGGAGAAATGTAGGCAAATAGAAAGAATAGAGACAAGACAGATACTGTCATCTACTGATACGATTTCCAATCAGACACCTAACTGTAGATAAAGGAAGCATTGCTTTGACTCTGCTGTGGGAGAACTGCTTGCTGGGAAATGTTTTGGTCAACTTGTTCTGGTTCACTGTGAAGGCTTCAACAAATGTAAATAAAATATGTTTCTTATTATTTTGTCAGCTGTAAGTTGATGTCTATCATTATTATCTTTATTTTTTGATGAACTGAGCTCATTATTATGAAGGACAAACAATGACATGTATAAACGAATAAATAAATGCAGAAATAAAAATAAATAAATGTATGAAAAAGTGTATGAGTTTTTTCTGCTTGTATTTTTCTGTATTTCTGCATTTATTCATACATTTATTTATGCCTGTAATTATTTATCTATGTATTTCTCTGTCTGTATGCTAATTAAGGGGGTGGTCCTAAATCAGTCTGAAGTAGGTAGTAGTAGTAGTAGTAGTAGTAGTAGTAGTAGTAGTAGTAGTACCTCCACTGTCACGTTGAGCAGGTTGAGCTCCACGACCCCCTCCTCTCTCCATTCAGAGTCGGGTCATGGCCTCAGACAGTTTTCTTGAATGTGGCCTGGTTCTCCACATCCCAAACACACCCCTGGGGGACTCCGTCTGCGTGGTGGTCCTCTTTGCCCTGCCCAATGTGGACGAGCAAATAATGGAGGTCTCATTGTACCATGCTGTTGTGTGTTCAGCTGTTGTCAATAAACATTCACAACACTCCGTTACATTACTGGTTTGTCTATCCGTTTTTTGACTCTGCAGACGGAGAGAAAAACATTGACGATGACGTCTTTAGTCTAGTGAAGGCCACCATAGCTTCTCCTACGCACATGGAAAAAGGCGGGTAAGAGGGGGACTGTTGAGTTCAATGCAATTGGAAATTTCACCACCAGACAGCGCCAAATCTTACACACTGTACCTTTAATGTAGAATGTTCAGATGCAAAAGACAATGTGTCAAACTTGTCATAGGAAACTTGTGCAGGTCATTGTAGTCACTGAGCTCTTGCAGCTTTCAGATGTAAGTTTTTCTTACATGACTTTTTTCTTCTATGTGTAAAGATATCAGAAAATGAATATGCAGATCGTACAGCAGCTTTGAACTGACGGTGTACTAAATACTAACAAGTTAAATATTTTCACTCTCCCTCTCTTCCCTTCAATACAATTTTGCCATGTAAGAAAAATAAATATTTCATTGTGTAATGAAGAGACAGCAGAGACATAAAAACATGACTAAAAAGATACAGTGTTTGGAATAAAGAATATGATTTAAATAAATAATAATAAGAAGAAGTATACTGTTCAGAAATTTCAGGAATGGAGTTTATGTATCTAAAAAAATGCTTGAAATGACGACAACTGACATGCAAAAGAGTCTCATGTGTTGACAGTATGATTATTGATAAAATGTTTCCCAGAGAAAAAGATTATTGTAAGACAGCAAAGCTCTCTGTGTTAGAAACAGGAACTATGTAGTTTGCCTATCCTCTTTCTGATCATCATCTCTGTTTGATGCACGGCGTCACATTGGCATCAGTTTAGAAGAGCAGGTGTAGATAAACAGGAGCCTCCTGCATGTCATCACTTATTTCCTGCAGACTGTTTGGATGCAGAGGACGACACATCGGACCTTCAGGGACTTCATTTAGGTGTGGACTCCTGCAAGAGGTACATTTTGTGAAATTACTTTTTTCTTATGTGCAGAAATTATTTAAAAAGATAGAATAACTGCAAACAGTCATGAAGATGAATATGCAAACTATAACAAGCAGACAGTTTCGGCTGTACAGAATACTGTGATTAATCCCATTATGTTTAATTTCATTTGGGTTTTTTCACTTCCTTTCTTTCATTTGTAAACTTGAATTACAAGTATGTGATTGTTCAAAAAAATAAAAACGTTTCAGAAAAGGCTAAAAACATGTAAAGATTAAAAAAAAAGATATTTAAACTTAAAGTAAATGAGGTTTAGACAGAATGAGATAGAGCATGCACAACAAAGTATGAAATCATTAAATAAGAAAGTAGCCGACACTCGTCTCCTCTATGAAAGCTGCTCTGTGTCCTCACTGTGCTGCATTCTTAGAAACTCTGATGAACTGTTGGTGGCTCGTCCAGCCGCTGTCTCTCCCTCTTCATCTCCTGCAGTTCTCTGCATTAGTTCTGTTGTTGACAGTGGAGCTGCTATGACATACAGAGGTGTTTGATGTCTGCTGGAGTGACAAACTTTCTCTAAATGCTGTCAAATGTTGTTAATAACTACATAGGCTATAAGTTATCCTGTCTATTCAAATTAATATAACACATGAATATCACACACCATAACTCCTCCTGTGTCCTTTAGGAAAGGTAACTGCTTTGACTATTTGTCCACACCCTTAGTGTCAGACTTAATGAGGACATGGTGAATGCAAATGTGTGCTGCTGTGTTCATTGAGTTTGCAGATATCGCCCTCCAGAGGCAGAGCTCAGTAGTTGCAGCTCAGTGATGAAAATTTAAATATTATAGGAAACAAAAAGGAGATGAAGTGATCTGATAATGAGAGAGCAGCAGCTCAGAGCAGGTGGAGCTGGATATATGTAGTCATGTCAGGATACTAAAGCAGAAAACCAGATTTCTGTTCATCCTTCAAACTGACCATATTTTTCATTGAACCACAACAGAATGATGCATCCACGAGCACTTGAACAGAAACTGTTGAAATAGAGATTATTTCAAAAAGTGAAATATTTCCACTGTGTTTTACTCTGGACAGCAGGAGGGGGCTAATGCATATTCACGAGAAAGATTATGTTCTCTTGGTGGGAAAAAAAAATAAAATGTTGATTATGGTGACAACGGACTGTCCTTGAATTGTCCTCGGGAGATAAACCGGCTTGTGTTACTGGGTCTGCTGGCGTGAGTCGACTTTGAACGTGGTCGTCTTGATAATTCATCATGCGATGGGGATAGTGAATCAATGTCCATTTTCAAGATGGATAAAGCTGCTTGTACGATGAATTAGAAGCTTTCCTGAGTGTGCTCGAGGCGATGTTGTGTGATTTCACTTCTGGTGCAGAATACAAGAGTGAAAGAGGAGGGGAGGCTTAGGAGGGTATTCTTCATCCTTCATAAATTCATAGGTATGTCAGACACTTTAGCTGCAGTACTCCACACAACGTACCTTGCAAGTTCATGGATCAGAGAGTTTCTGTCACGAGACCAGTGTCGTGACAGTTTTGGTGTTGTTTGTCTGTACTGTTTGTTTGTTTGTCTCTTTCTCTGTCTCTACCTGTTTGTATGTCTGTTACCTTCCCCTCCCCCCTTGCACTCTGTCACCTCTGCTGCATCCACCTAGGACTAAATGCAGACTGGGTGATGAGCTGATGGAAACCAGGTGGTGTGATTGCAGCAGCAGGGCAGGTGTGGAGTGGGAGAGGTAGGCGGATCCAGCAGAGGGGAGGGGGAGTGGAAGGTAACAGACATACAAACAGGTAGAGACAGAGACAGAACAGAAACAATACAGTACAGACGAACAACACCAAATGCAATGACATGTTAAGCGATGGGCGGATAAATCTGAAGCAATCCAAGATGTAAAACCTCATTTTTTTCACATTTTACCTCAGGTCTTCAGCTGTCTCCCTTCACCTCACCAAGCTCCATGTGAATTTACCACCATGTTCAGGTATTTATCGCTGTCCTACATGTCTCTGTGAATTTCTGTGTTCATATAAAATACAATGTATAATGTGTACATACACTACTCACAAAAAGTTAGGGATATTTGAAATTTATGGAAAATATAAAAAGTTCATGCTACAGTGATATTATTATCATGAAAGTATGGATTGGTGATGTCTTCATATCAAACAATTTATTGAAACAGAAAATTAAAACAGTGGCATGTATACCACAACAGAAAAAAATGTAATGACTCAGTAATTTGTCACGTATACTTGAGCATCGATTACAGCTCGACTAGACGTCTCATGCTGTTCACAAGTCGACTTATTGCAACCTGCTGATGACACTCTGTGACACTCTAAGCTCAGTGGTAACTTCCCTCTGAGTACATGAGTACCCTCAGTCTCATGATGTCAAAATGTGAACAGCATGATGAAGAGGACTGTTTAAATACAAACTGTCACTGAACCAGGACATTTAGTGGTCCATTCATGGATCAGACACTAGTGCAAAGTGCTGTAGAGAACTTTTTCTGAGCAGTGTGTGTATATATAATACAATCATTTGAAAACGAGTTGAGACGTTAAGTAAGATGAGAAGAAGTAGTAAGATGATCCGGATTGTATTTCTTCATTTATCCATTAATTTTAAATGAACACTGTAATAACCTGTAGAATTACGTTATCTGAAGTTACAACTGATAATCTGTGTTGACATTTTCACCCACAACTTTGTAATTAGTACATCGTTTATGCTAAATAACATTAAACATTGAATTGGATTAAAATCACAAAAACCGGATGGTCAAGTTTTATCCAAGCCACCTGATACCTTGCGTCTAACTATAGACTGTGCGCGTGAATGATAATGTACAACACAAACGCTGAGGATCTTATTTCATTCGTCATCTGTCATTTTGCGTAACAATGCATGTTTCACAAGAGCAAAAAGGAGTTCTTTTGTCATACTGTTGGCTTTTACTAAAATCCTGTTTGACAATAACAGCTTGTTATCTTTTTTTAAGTATATCTTTATAATTAATTATGCGTCACATCTTATTCACAACATTTTGTACATTTACCCCCCCTTCAGAGAATATAGCTTGTATTTCAATCTTAATTGGTCAAATGACATCATAACAGCTTGTTATCTGCCAGTGAACACAAGAACAAACAAAAAAAGATATAAATTAAGCTGAAGTAAACATTAAATAATATTAAAGATTACTAATAATACTGAATAAATGAATAAACACTGAGATTCTTGTCTCCTTCAGTCCTGCATACTTTTCTTATCATAGCTGTGGCTGGAATAAAACTCCTATTTGGCAGCAACTGGTTTTGTTGGCCAGGGAACGCAAGGACAGACTAACTTATCCGTCTACACGTTTCTATGGGTATGGCTGCTCTACCAGCTAAGCCACAGTCAATAGTCAGACCTACAACATGTACATGGCTCGCTTTCAAAGTGTGCCTTTGATACGGCACTGTTGGCTTAAATGAAAATCTAGTTTGACAGGTTTCACCCAGTGAACACAAGACTCACTAATGCAATTGAATAATTCATTGTAGCTGTGGGAAATGTCATCAAGTGAACAAATACAGGAAGAGAGAATAAAAATCATCCGTGCTTTTCATACAGGATCGTTTAGTTGTTGTTTGTTAGCAGTAAAAAATTAAATCACAAAACATGCATTCACATCATATTTATAAAATGTGCAGTGTTTTGTTTGTCTTAATGTATCTTACTGATAATCAAGGTTTATTTACCTGAAACCTTAGTAGGCCCCCTTTAGGAACTCAGTAGTGCTCAAAATATTATTATTGTTATTGTTATTATTGTTATTGTTGTTGTTGTTGTTGTTGTTGTTGTTATTGTTAAAGGTCCAGTGTGTAGAATTTAGTTGCATCCAGGTGATTATACGTGCATGAAAACATAGTTATGAATATTATATTCCATGTCTGCCTTATTCTGACAATAAAGTCCCCAAATCTTACACACTGCACCTTTAATGTTATAATTATTGTTACTGTTATTGTCATTTCTGACTGAGATGTGATTTTATTTTCCCATTGCTGAATTTTAAGGAAAAGACATGCCATTGCAACACTGCAAGCTTTCGTCTTGTTTGGAAGTCTCATGGTCATTTACCTCCTTAATGATGCCGAAGATGTGAGAAGAGACGACAGTAAAATAAGACAACCACCCACCAAAAACAACTCCAATGTGTTCTCCTGGATGTCAACATGTCATCAAAATATGTCCGCCGCTAACATCACAGACTTCCACTCTTTTCCTGATACAGTAAAAGACTTTCTCTACTATCAACACTGTCGCCATTTCCCCTTGTTACTGGACCTTCCTGACAAATGTGGAGGAGCTGATAAATCAGCAGAAGTCTTTCTTCTGCTGGTCATTAAAAGCACCCCTGAGAACTACGACCGTCGAGAGGTGCTGCGCAAAACCTGGGCTAACGAGAGGTTACACAACGGTGTGTGGATCCGAAGGATCTTCATCTCAGGAACAACAGATTCTGGTTTTGAGAAAGAGAGATTGAACAAACTGCTCGAGCTGGAGCAACGTGAGTACAATGACATCCTTCAGTGGGACTTCAGAGACACATTCTACAACCTCACCTTGAAGCAAGTGCTCTTCCTGGAATGGATGGAAAGAAACTGTCCAAACGTTCACTTCCTGTTCAACGGTGATGATGACGTCTTTGCCAACACAGACAACATGGTGGAGTACCTCCAAGATCTCAAAGACAATGATGGAAGTAAACACCTTTTTACTGGTTACCTCTTCGAGAATACGAGGCCCGTCAGAGACCCACAGAGCAAGTATTTTGTCCCAGTCCAGGTGCAGAAGTCAGACTTATATCTTCCTTACTGTGGTGGTGGTGGCTTCCTCTTGTCTGGTTATACAGCTTTGGTCATAAACAACATGTCCCACTCTATTACCCTTCACCCCATTGATGATGTTTACATGGGGATGTGTCTGGCTAAAGCAGGACTTAGTCCTGCTCGCCATATAGGAATGATGATGCAAGGTCTGTACGTTCCCTCCAAGAAACTAGATGGATACGACCCTTGCTTCTACAAAAACATTTTAGTGGTACACAGATTCCTTTCAGCTCGCATGTATTATATGTGGCAAAGAATACATGATCCTGATCTGAAATGTGGCAGCACCAAACTGTAACTTACAGCTGGCAGCACTTTGCTTGATGATGATTTGGTTTGGACTGTTTTTCTTCTACTGTTCAGATGTCCAGTGGATCTTTTTTCTGAGAAAATTGTCTGTCTGAAATTAAATAATAATTCATTTTGAGTGTTAACATTGCCACCGTTATCACTGTTAGCCGAGAACGTCCAGAAGGGCGTAGCAGTAGTAGCCTAAGTAAGGAGAGGCAGGATTGAGGAAAGAGTAAATATCTGTGAATAAACATACACAGATTAATATTTGATATTAGAAGTTTAGGGAGGTATTTCTCTGGTATTTGATTAATTCAGCTTCAGCTCGTTTCCTGTATATGTGAAGCTATGCCAGTTGTTGTTGTGACCTCAGGATAACTGAACACGAGTTTTTCTGCTCATGTTAATGTTGGACAGAGTAGTATGTCAGGTCACGACATCACATCATGTTTGTCTGTGGGTGGACTTTATTCTTTAATGATGACTGTATGTGGGAGACTGTGTTTTGTATATTCCATATTTATATAATTGTCGGCTGTGTTGTGTAATTGCCAATCGAATCATGTCCACAGCAATCGTCACAAGTACCAAAGGTAAGCACCAAATGATGGAGTTTGCTTATTGATTCATTAGATATTTCCTGTTTTTAAATAGATAAAAAGAACAATACTGAACTTGGTGCAGGGCTATAAGGTACACTGTGGTGTACATGTGGTGTATATGTTTTGTCCATAAATTATTTCTCAGGGTTTCTAAAAAACTAACGATGTACTGTCAATTAATCTTCTGCTTAAGTTAATAAGTTTACTGTTTTCTTTCATTTAAAGGGTTTGTTTTGTATAGCCTGTATATTCCTGTTAGAACATTATTCAGAGAGAGATTAATGTATTCATGCCCAAAATCATCTGGTTACTGTCAGAGGAAGCAAGAAATAACTTCACCTTTTCTGCCCTGTCTCACTTGTTTCTAAGGTTGAGTCCTCTTGCAGACTTAATGCTGTATGTGTTCATGAGGAAAGGGATCATAGACAAGCTTTTGGCCTCTGTGTGTTGTTGCAGAATGGACAGCAATGATATCAGCAGATCACCAGGAAATGATGACAACATTCACACAGTCAGCTCTGTGTAGGCAGAGAAAGAGGGAGAGAGAGAAAGGAGAGAAAACAGAAGGAGAAATGTAGGCAAATAGAAAGAATAGAGACAGATCCTGTTTTCTTTCATTTAAAGGGTTTGTTTTGTATAGCCTGTATATTCCTGTTAGAACATTATTCAGAGAGAGATTAATGTATGTTTTTGTGCCTTAAATCAGAGCTCTTCACTGTTTGCATAAATAAAGATACCTTGCAAAGTGTTTATGTATTGATTATGATTTTACACATTTACACTGCCTACCGGTTGTCTTCAGAGTGGATTTTAAGATCTTACTGATTACTTTTAAAGCCCTGAGAGGCCTTGAACCAAGTTATTTAGATGATGTGTATAGAGTAACACAATTGTGCCATCTTGTGTCCAGAATATCTTAATACGTATGTATGATGAGCATAAGTGATGGATTAAGAACATAACAACAAACCTTTAAGTACTTTATTAGCTACATGCATCTAATGGCAGGTCAGAGCACATCCAGATGTAAGTATGAAATAAAAGTGAGCTGAAGAGCTGCAGACCACAGGCTGCTTTCACTTTTCCTGTTCACACACTCATGTGTGCAGCATACAGTCAGATCACAGTCGCTCACAGAATGATGGAAACATATTATTACTGCCTGACTTCTTTTTTAAACAACAGTTTCTTTTGCTGCCCCCAGAATTTGATTGACCAGGTGTCACATGCAGAATGAACAATGATTAACATTAGTGTGCAGAATATTTTCAATGTGCAGGTATTTAACAAAACAAGGAAGTCCAGCAGATGCTAAGTAATGCTGAGCGTTAATGTACCACATAGAGTTTGTAGCTGCAGTGTCAGTGTGACATGTAGAAGCAGGCGTGGAGTGTGAAAGAGTGTCAGGGCCCTTGTTGATAAGGCTAGCAGCAGACGGAAAGAAACTGTGAATGTGGTGAGTGATACGTTGCAGCAGGTTCACACATCTTCTTCCCAGGAAGTGAGTCGTCAAATATGCATTATGAACTAAAAAGAGAGAGTAAGTGAAAAAAGACGAGTCAGATATTGAGAGGCTGCATGTTTCTTATTTTGCTCTAACAGAATCTCGAGGCTCCATTTTGTTTTCCTGTAGGGCAGGTCGACATCTCAACACACAAAACTCTTTGTTGATGTTTGTTTGTCTTTCCACTTTTATTCATTTAGCTGACACGTGATCACAAAGTTTTATCATGGTAGTGGTGTCAAAGGCAGCGAGGTTTGCGAGGCAGCAAGTGATTGTTACCAAGTCTGTTCTATCGTACACTGAACAGCTTCATGTAGTAACTTCAAGCACAACCCAGCGTCCTCTGACAGATCGTGAGAGTTTGTTGCTGATGAACCAAATGTTTCTGTGCAGGAAGCTGCACGTCAATAAGCATCAAAACTCTCAAGAAGTTACTCAATACTGAATTAGGTTATTTATATTCTATTTAATGTTTGATGAAGTCATTTTGTACACTGTATCTTCTGAAGTTTTCTAGTTTACAAAGTGTGACTTTTAGTTTTATGTTCATGTTGTTAGGTTGAACGTTTTAGAGGACCCAAAGTGCAAACAACAGCCAAAGACCAAGATCAGTAGAAAGTGTTTATTGAAAACACACAAGAACTGTTAAAATACATGCTCTGAGTCACATCCTGAAAACTAACATGCCAACCACTAAAACAGCAAAAATATTAAATAAAGATGAACAAATAATATGTAGCAAAAACAAAAACAGTTTTGGATAGATGTACGTTAGATATAACTGAGAAAAACTGAACAAGAAATGAAATTTAAAGAGAGACCAAAGAAGAAAAAAGTCCTAAAGACTTGTTAAGATGCTCTCCCTGTTAAAGAAACAAACAACAGTCAAAATAAAGAGTTTGGTGGCTATAATGAGCTCAGTTCATCAAAAAATAAAGATAATAATGATAGACATCAACTTACAGCTGACAAAATAATAAGAAACATGTTTTATTTACATTTGTTGAAGCCTTCACAGTGAACCAGAACAAGTTGACCAAAACATTTCCCAGCAAACAGCAGAGTCAAAGCAATGCTTCCTTTATCTACAGTTAGGTGTCTGATTGGAAATCGTATCAGTAGATGACAGTATCTGTCTTGTCTCTATTCTTTCTATTTGCCTACATTTCTCCTTCTGTTTTCTCTCCTTTCTCTCTCTCCCTCTTTCTCTGCCTACACAGAGCTGACTGTGTCAATGTTGTCATCATTTCCTGATGATCTGCTGATATCATTGCTGTCCATTCTGCAACAACACACAGAGGCCAAAAGCTTGTCTATGATCCCTTTCCTCATGAACACATACAGCATTAAGTCTGCAAGAGGACTCAACCTGAGAAACAAGACAGACAGGAAAGAAAAGGTAAAGTTATTTCTTGCTTCCTCTGACAGGAACCAGATGATTATGGGCATGAACAGCAGTGTGTAAATAAGCAGCACCAGAACCAAAACTCCCACAATTCTTCGTTTTTCATCAGAGGGGACAGTGCTGGCAGACAGAGCTTTGAGGGTCCCACCCAGGAAGAATATGAGCAGTGGGAAGGGAAGGAGGAAGAAGATAGCAGAGACAGTTAGATAGACCACAACATCAATCAAGAAATAGAAAGTTAGGTGAATGAGAAAAGAAAAGATCCAGACCACGACACAGACCACCACAGAGGTCTTGATGGTTCGTCTGAAGCGGTACCACAGTGGCCAGGCGATGACCAAATACCTGTAATACAAGATGGACACATAGTCTTTGAGGAGCTTCAGAATTATAAAGTAATATAATGATCAGACACAGAAGCTACACACATACTGGATAGACAGATAGTTACCTTTCCAGGGCGACACACACCATGAAGGCAACACTGGCCGCCATACTGAAACCGTGAATGTAATGTGGAATTTGAATTCCTGCTTTAAAATCCACAGATGCTGTCACCTTCACGATCATGCAGCAGAACTGAATGATGTCAGTGATGAGAAGGTTGATGACGTAGATCGAAGCAACTTGACCATTTCTCACCTGCAGGAAAACATTGGTAAAAGTAAACAAGCAGTTGTAAACATGTTCTGAACTCCACCTCCTCCCAAATATTTCTTCTTGCAGTCAGAGACATTTATGCATTTTTCATCAAACTCTCATTTGTGCTGTCAGAAATATCAGATATGACACACTGGCCAATCACTGCAGTAACAAGACTAAGGAGCAGATTTACTGCAGCTTTTGCAGCTGTTTTTTCAGGCACAGATATGACGCATTCTGACCCAAACACATGCTGTATTTATCAAACAGACACACCAGACTGGAGTCGTGAATAACAAAGAATAATAAACGTATCCTCTGATAATAATAATTGGATTGTGTTCATTAAATTTGACCATCAGTGAAGTGTAAAATCCCTACAGGCTGCAGCTAAACTTTTCTGTGTTTTGTTCAGACATTTAAGTGTGTGTTTGGCTGGAATGAAGCCACACATGTAAACTGCATGTGTTTAGACTCCAATTTTAAATCTGAAATGATTCCTCTAAATGTAAAGGTCATTACAACACTTCACCCCAGCCTCCTGACGACTAGACCGCAACCCAAATCAAGATTCTTTACAGACAGACTGTACGACACAAATAAATAAATAATAATAAAATAAATAAATACATTTCAGTCATAATGTACATACCTGAGAATAAAGAGCATAGATGGCCACGAGGGTCAAAGGAAGTCCGATACCAACGATTATGTATGTCACCACACCCTGTGTTGACACATCGTAGTTGTTGGTGTTGTTCTGTGAGGTGTTGTTAATGTGTAAATCTTCCATCCTTCACAGTGAAACCTGTTGTTTGAGAGATCAGGTTAAAGGTTTTTTAATATCTACAAAACATTGTTTAAGTGATATCACGACAACTGCAAGTGGAAGTTTTTATCTTCTCTACATATAAGAAAAAATAATGTCACAAAATTTACCTTTGAAAGCTGCAACACCTGAATGAGTTCACTACACCAGCGTCTGATGTGTCGTCCTCTGCATCCAAACAGTCTGCAGTAAATATGCTAAGTGATGACATGCAGTAAGTTGATGATAATGTACAGCTCCTCTGATAAGGAAGTGAGAAAAAAGTAGTCAGTCATGAATATGCATTAGCCCCCTCCTGCTGTCCAGAGTAAAACACAGTGGAAATATTTCACTTTTTGAAATAATCTCTGATAAAAAAAACAAACTATTTCAACAGTTTCTGTTCAAGTGCTCGTGGATGCATCATTCTGTTGTGGTTCAATGAAAAATATGGTCAGTTTGAAGGATGAACAGAAATCTGGTTTTCTACTTTAGTATCCTGACATGACTTCCTGCCTTCACCTCAGCTAAAAGTGTAGAGGAGCTGCTCAACATAACACAGCAAAAAGAGCAGAAAATTAATTGAAATATAATTTTTCTTTACTGAAAATGTTTCAAAACCAACTCAAAACAGTTTGTGTGATTTCATCATGTCCTCATCTTCATCTGATATGTGTACTGAAAATGCAACATTTACCCGATTTGACGTCACTGTCGGTATAAACCATGCCCTCTTCCTGTCTTCTGAAGAATACAGATGCAGTCACAGATCATTTTATAGGTTGAACAGATATAGACACAGATAATGAGTTCTGTGTAAACCTCTAGTAAAACCTTGTTTCTAAAGAAGTTTGCACGCTGTGTAAAATGTAAAAAGAAACAAAATGTGACGCAAAACACTGAAACCTCATATTTAATTGAAACTGAGAAGTTTGATTGCTTTTGTAAAATTGAATTTGCTGCCAGCAACATGTTTGAAAAAAGTCTGGACAGGGTCATGTTCAGCACTCTGTTCATCAGCTCTTCTTTTAACAACACTCTGTGAGCGTCTGTGAACTGAGGAGGCAAACAGCCTCCACATGACACCAACAGTGTTTCCAGTTGTGTTACCCTCCCCTTGTGTTTCTGTCATGTCTGTCTCTCTGGTTAAGGTCAAACAGTCCTTTCCATTCCTAAGTCCTTTCCTAACAACTTTTCCTTGACCTCGATGGAAAACATCATGAGGTCAAGGAAAGATGTGAAGGAGAATTCATAAGGACTTAGGAGAATCCGACTGCACTCACACTAGGCCACGTCATGATGTGATGGTGGGTGTACACGGACGTCATTATCTGTGTCTTTATCTGTTCAACCTATAAAATGATCTGTGACTGGGGTGTCGTTTGGCTCGGTTGGTGGAGCATCCGCCCCATGTACAGGGGCTCAGTCCTTGCCGCAGAGGCCCAGGGGTTCAGCTTCGACCTGTGGCTCTTTCCCGCATGTCATTCCCCGTCTCTCTCTCCCCACGTTCCTGTTGCTCTTCAGCTGTCTCTATCAAATGGAGCTCAAAAAAGACCAAAAAAAAAAAAAGATCTGTGACTGCATCTGTATTCTTCAGAAGACAGGAAGAGGGCATGGTTTCAGTCACGTCAAATATCAGATGAGGACATGATGAAACCAAATATAAACTCCATCTTTATAGGAGGAAATTCACATCATGTCTTACACGTACAACTTGATATCTGATCTGAAGAAGATTAAGACTAACTTGCAGCACACACAGCAGTGTTAATTTCAACAGTTACAACTCGACTAAAACTTATCGAACATGATTGGGTCTAAAAAGAGCATCCCAGAGAGTCTTTGTGAAGTAAAGACGGGGAGGGGTTCACCACTCTGTAAAAGACTGTGCTGACAACACTTTAAGAATAATGTTTCTCAACATAAGATGACAAAGAATCTGTGGATTTCATCGGTCAGAGGACTAGGTGATCCAGAGGAGTTAGTCACAAGGTAAGAAAACTAGTTCAAAGGAACAGTGTTGGACATAAAACTCTTGTTACCGCTATGGTGAAGGAACAATCTGGGCGGAAGAGCCGGTCAGTTATACTGCAGTAGTTGATTGTGAATGGGGAACAGGTGGTGAGGTAATCAGGCAGATGAGATGGTAATTGGAGGCCACACACACAGACACACACACACACACACACACACACACAGAGACATGACAGAAACACAAGGGGAGGGTAAAACAACTGGAAACACTGTTGGTGTCATGTGGAGGCTGTTTGCCTCCTCAGTTCACAGATGCTCACAGAGTGTTGTTAAAAGAAGAGCTGATGAACAGAGTGCTAAACATGACCCTGTCCAGACTTTTTTCAAACATGTTGCTGGCATCAAGTTCAATTTTACAAAAGCATATCATTTTGCAAAAACAATCAAACTTTCAATGTTTTGCGTCATATTTTGTTTCTTTTTATATTTTACACAGCGTGCAAAATTCTTTAGAAACAAGGTTTTACTAGAGGTTTACACAGATGTCATTATCTGTGACTTTATCTGTTAAACCAATAAAATGATCTGTGACTGCATCTGTATCCTTCAGAAGACAGGAAGAGGGCATGGTTTATACCAACAGTGACGTCAAATCGGGCAAATGTTGCATTTTCAGTACAAATATCAGATGAAGATGAGGACATGATGAAATCACACAAACTGTTTTGAGTTGGTTTTGAAACATTTTCAGTAAAGAAAAAATATATTTCATTTAATTTTCTGCTCTTTTTGCTGTGTTATGTTGAGCAGCTCCTCTACACTTTTAGCTGAGGTGAAGGCAGGAAGTCATGTCAGGATACTAAAGTAGAAAACCAGATTTCTGTTCATCCTCCAAACTGACCATATTTTTCATTGAACCACAACAGAATGATGCATCCACGAGCACTTGAACAGAAACTGTTGAAATAGTTTGTTTTTTTTATCAGAGATTATTTCAAAAAGTGAAATATTTCCACTGTGTTTTACTCTGGACAGCAGGAGGGGCTAATGCATATTCATGACTTCTTGTTTCTCACTTCCTTATCAGAGGAGCTGTAGATTATCATCAACTTACTGCATGTCATCACTTAGCATATTTACTGCAGACTGTTTGGATGCAGAGGACGACACATCAGACGCTGGTGTAGTGAACTCATTCAGGTGTTGCAGCTTTCAAAGGTAAATTTTGTGACATTATTTTTTTCTTATATGTAGAGAAGATAAAAACTTCCACTTGCAGTTGTCGTGATATCACTTAAACAATGTTTTGTAGATATTAAAAAACCTTTAACCTGATCTCTCAAACAACAGGTTTCACTGTGAAGGATGGAAGATTTACACATTAACAACACCTCACAGAACAACAGCTTTAATCACAGCAACATCAACTACAACTACGATGATTATAAAAAAGCTAGATTTGTGGTGGTATACATAATCATTGGTGTCGGCCTTCCTTTGACCCTCGTGGCCATCTATGCTCTTTATTCTCTGGTATGTACATTATGACTGAAATGTATTTATTTATTTTATTATGATTTATTTATTTGTGTCGTACAGTCTGTCTGTAAAGAATCTTGATCTGGGTTGTGGTCTAGTTGTCAGGAGGCTGGGGTGAAGTGTTGTAATGACCTTTACATTTAGAGGAATCATTTCAGATTTAAAATTGGAGTCTAAACACATGCAGTTTACATGTGTGGCTTCATTCCAGCCTTCTCTTCAACTGTTGACGTTAATGACTCCATTTAGTTATAAAAACATAAAAGAGTCGAGTTTGTCAGAGCAATTTGTACAACATTATTTTGACTTCAGTAAATCCAGTGGAAAACATAATTAACCTGTTAACACGTCTCCTCTTTTTAATATTCACGACTCCAGTCTGGTGTGTCTGTTTGATAAATACAGCATGTGTTTGGGTCAGAATGCGTCATATCTGTGCCTGAAAAAACAGCTGCAAAAGCTGCAGTAAATCTGCTCCTTAGTCTTGTTACTGCAGTGATTGGCCAGTGTGTCATATCTGATATTTCTGACAGCACAAATGAGAGTTTGATGAAAAATGCATAAATGTCTCTGACTGCAAGAAGAAATATTTGGGAGGAGGTGGAGTTCAGAACATGTTTACAACTGCTTGTTTACTTTTACCAATATTTTCCTGCAGGTGAGAAATGGTCATGTTGCTCCGATCTACGTCATCAACCTTCTCCTGACTGACCTCATTCAGTTCTGCTGCATGATTGTTAGGGTGACAGCATCTGAGGAGTTTAAAACAGGAATTAAAATTTCACATTTTATTCACGAGTATAGTCTGCTGACCAGTATCAGCTTCATGGTGTGTGTCGCCCTGGAAAGGTAACTATCTGTCTATCCAGTATGTGTGTAGCTTCTGTGTCTGATCATTATATTACTTTATAATTCTGAAGCTCCTCAAAGACTATGTGTCCATCTTGTATTACAGGTATTTGGTCATCGCCTGGCCACTGTGGTACCGCTTCAGACGAACCATCAAGACCTCTGTGGTGGTCTGTGTCGTGGTCTGGATCATTCCTCTTGTCTTACTCCTCACTTTATATTTCTGGGTTCATCTTGAAGTCTCAGAAATTATATTCGCCGTCCTCCTCCTCCTTCCCTTCCCACTGCTCATATTCTTCCTGGGTGGGACCCTCAAAGCTCTGTCTGCCAGCACTGTCCCCTCTGATGAAAAACGAAGAATTGTGGGAGTTTTGGTTCTGGTGCTGCTTATTTACACACTGCTGTTCCTGCCCTGCGTCATTTTCTTACTGTCTGTGGAAGCAAGAAAGAACATTACCTTTCATTTACTGTCTCACATCTTTCTCAGGTTGAGTCCTCTTGCAGACTTAATGCTGTATGTGTTCATGAGGAAAGGGATCATAGACAAGCTTTTGGCCTCTGTGTGTTGTTGCAGAATGGACAGCAATGATATCAGCAGATCATCAGGAAATGATGACAACATTCACACAGTCAGCTCTGTGTAGGCAGAGAAAGAGGGAGAGAGAGAAAGGAGAGAAAACAGAAGGAGAAATGTAGGCAAATAGAAAGAATAGAGACAAGACAGATACTGTTATCTACTGATACGATTTCCAATCAGACACCTAACTGTAGATAAAGGAAGCATTGCTTTGACTCTGCTGTGGGAGAACTGCTTGCTGGGAAATGTTTTGGTCAACTTGTTCTGGTTCACTGTGAAGGCTTCAACAAATGTAAATAAAATATGTTTCTTATTATTTTGTCAGCTGTAAGTTGATGTCTATCATTATTATCTTTATTTTTGGATGAACTGAGCTCATTATAGCCACCAAAATCTTTATTTTGACTGTTGTCTGTTTCTTTAACAGGGAGAGCATCTTAACAAGTCTTTAGGACTTTTTTCTTCTTTGGTCTCTCTTTAAATTTCATGTCTTGTTCAGTTTTTCTCAGTTATATCTAACGTACATCTATCCAAAACTGTTTTTGTTTTTGCTACATATTATTTGTTCATCTTTATTTAATATTTTTGCTGTTTCAGTGGTTGGCATGTTAGTTTTCAGGATGTGACTCAGAGCATGTATTTTAACAGTTCTTGTGTGTTTTCAATAAACACTTTCTACTGATCTTGGTCTTTGGCTGTTGTTTGCACTTTGGGTCCTCTAAAACGTTCAACCTAACAACATGAACATAAAACTAAAAGTCACACTTTGTAAACTAGAAAACTTCAGAAGATACAGTGTACAAAATGACTTAATCAAACATTAAATAGAATATAAATAACCTAATTCAGTCTTGAGTAACTTCTTGAGAGTTTTGATGCTTATTGACGTGCAGCTTCCTGCACAGAAACATTTGGTTCATCAGCAACAATCTCTCACGATCTGTCAGAGGACGCTGGGTTGTGCAATTAAACTTTAATGTTTCTTTTAAAGCTTGATGTTTTTTTTAACCGGCTACAACTGAAGTCAATCTTTTCACCTTTTCTCTTTTTGGATTCAAAGTTAATAACAAACATTTTTAAAGGTGATGATTAAAAACAGAATTATTGAAAGTCTGTTGAACTTGTTGTGTTGAACAGATTTCTTTTTAAAGTATCAGTTCAGCCTCATTGTAATAGAAACCACACATATTTTAACTTATTTTTTACTGTGTAGTTGCTTCTTTAATTCTGCGACACACAGAAAACCTCTGCCACTGTTTGCCTGACGCGTACAAACTGTGTCCTCAGAGACAGATCAGAGCTCAGATGTATTGCGCAATGTATCAGGCTGGGGTGAAGTGTTGTAATGACCTTTACATTTAGAGGAATCATTTCAGATTTAAAATTGCTCCAGATTCACTCTGCAGGTGGGGAGAGCTCAGTAGGTGCAGTTCAGTGATGGGATTTCTATGAGATCACCAAGATCACAAACTAAAAAGTCGTGATCGTGTTTAAAAAATAGTTACTTTGGTCATAAATCAACTCAACCAGAGAAAAACTGGTAGACTGTTACTGGAAATATCACTTACGTAGTTATTAATACATCAGGAAACAAACATGTTCACAGGAAACAAAAAGGAGATGAAGTGATATAATAATGAGGGAGCAGCAGCTCAGAGCAGGTGGAGCTGGAGATGGTGTTGATAATAAAGTTCATACTGACGTTAATTCAGCCAAACACACACTTAAATGTCTGAACAAAACACAGAAAAGTTTAGCTGCAGCCTGTAGTGATTTTACACTTCACTGATGGTCAAGTTTAATGAACACAAACCAAAACTCCCCGTCCACTATTTGTTCATATTACAGAAATCAAATATAGTGTTCATTAATAACAGACTGATTGTTTCATTTTTGTTTCTAATAATCTGGTTTTAGTCACATGTAAGCCCATATTTAATGTTTCTTTTCACCACCACTCTTCTAAATATTATTTGCATTATGTTTACGCCTGTTCTTCACACACAAAGAATCTGACTTCAGTAAATCCAGTGGAAAACATAATTAACCTGTTAACACGTCTCCTCTTTTTATTATTCACGACTCCAGTCTGGTGTGTCTGTTTGATAAATACAGCATGTGTTTGGGTCAGAATGCGTCATATCTGTGCCTGAAAAAACAGCTGCAAAAGCTGCAGTAAATCTGCTCCTTAGTCTTGTTACTGCAGTGATTGGCCAGTGTGTCATATCTGATATTTCTGACAGCACAAATGAGAGTTTGATGAAAAATGCATAAATGTCTCTGACTGCAAGAAGAAATATTTGGGAGGAGGTGGAGTTCAGAACATGTTTACAACTGCTTGTTCACTTTTACCAATGTTTTCCTGCAGGTGAGAAATGGTCAAGTTGCTCCGATCTACGTCATCAACCTTCTCATCACTGACATCATTCAACTCTGCTGCATGATTGTTTGGATGACAGTATCTGAGGATTTTAAAATAGGAATTCAAATTTCAGATTACATTCACCGTTTCAGTGTGATGACCAGTGTTGGCTTCATGGTGTGTGTCGCCCTGGAAAGGTAACTATCTGTCTATCCAGTATGTGTGTAGCTTCTGTGTCTGATCATTATATTACTTTATAATTCTGAAGCTCCTCAAAGACTATGTGTCCATCTTGTATTACAGGTATTTGGTCGTCGCCTGGCCACTGTGGTACCGCTTCAGACGAACCATCAAGACCTCTGTGGTGGTCTGTGTCGTGGTCTGGATCATTCCTCTTGTCTTTGTCCTCACTTTATATTTCTTGGTTCATCTTGAAGCCCTAAAAATTATCTCTGCTGTCTACCTGCTCCTTCCCTTCCCACTGCTCATATTCTTCCTGGGTGGGACCCTCAAAGCTCTGTCTGCCAGCACTGTCCCCTCTGATGAAAAACGAACGGTTTGTTTTTGTATAGCCTATATATTGCTGTTAGAACATTATTCAGAGAGATTAATGTATGTTTTTGTGCCTTACATCAGAGCTCTTCACTGTTTGCATAAATAAAGATACCTTGGAAAGTGTTTATGTATTGATTATGATTTTACACATTTACACTGGCTACCGGTTGTCTTCAGAGCGGATTTTAAGATCTTACTGATTACTTTTAAAGCCCTGAGAGGCCTTGAACCAAGTTATTTAGATGATGTGTATAGAGCAACACAATTGTGCCATCTTGTGTCCAGAATATCTTAATACATATGTATGATGAGCCTAAGTGATGGATTAAAAACATCCAGTGTGTTGCGAGGGGAAAAAAAACCTTTAAGTACTTTATTAGCTACATGCATCTAATGGCAGGTCAGAGCATATCCAGATGTAAGTATGAAATAAAAGTGAGCTGAAGAGCTGCAGACCACAGGCTGCTTTCACTTTTCCTGTTCACACACTCATGTGTGCAGCATACAGTCAGATCACAGTCGCTGATGGAAACATATTATTACTGCCTGACTTCTTTTTTAAACAACAGTTTCTTTTGCTGCCCCCAGAATTTGATTAACCAGGTGTCACATGCAGAATGAACAATGATTAACATCGACAGTCAAATTCTGAAATTTTCAGAATTTTATGAGAAACATAAGAGACACGTTGTCCAATTTATAGCTCTTCGTCTCTCTCTCTGACAGGAACCAAATGACTCTGGGCAAGAACAGCAGTGTGTAAATAAGCAGCACCAGAACCAAAACTCCCACAATTCTTTGTTTTTCATCAGAGGGGACAGTGCTGGCAGACAGAGCTTACACCTCTGTATGTCATAGCAGCTCCACTGTCAACAACAGAACTAATGCAGAGAACTGCAGGAGATGAAGAGGGAGAGACAGCGGCTGGACGAGCCACCAACAGTTCAGAGTTTCTAAGAATGCAGCACAGTGAGGACACAGAGCAGCTTTCATAGAGGAGACGAGTGTCGGCTACTTTCTTATTTAATGATTTCATACTTTGTTGTGCATGCTCTATCTCATTCTGTCTAAACCTCATTTACTTTAAGTTTAAATATCTTTTTTTTAATCTTTTCATGTTTTTAACCTTTTCTGAAACTTTTTTTATTTTTTTGAACAATCACATACTTAAATGAAAGAAAGGAAGTGAAAAAACCCAAATGAAATTAATCATAATGGGATTAGTCGCAGTATTCTGTACAGTCACAAAACTGTCTGCTTGTTATACACTGGTCAAAAAAATTAAAGGAACACTTTGAAAACACATCAGATCTCAATGGGAAAGAAATCATTCTGGATATCTTTCCTGATATGGACTGGGTAATGTGTTCGGAACGACAGGATGCCACATCATTAATGGAAATGAAAATTATCAACCTACAGAGGGCTGAGTTCAAAGACATCCCCAAAATCAAAGCAAAGAAATTATGCGGCAGGCTAGTCCATTTTGCCAAAAATTTCTTTGTAGCAACTCATAATGGTACTCAGTGGTTTGTATGGCCTCCACGTGCATGTATGCATGCCTGACAACGCTCCTGATGAGATGATGGATGGTGTCCTGGTGGATCTCCTCCCAGATCTGGACCAGGGCATCACCTGACCTCCTGGGCAGTCTGAGGTGCAACCTGGCGGCATCGGATGGACCGAAACATAATGCCCAAGAGGTGTTCTATTGGATTTAGGTCAGTCAAGCATAGGGGCCAGTCAATGGTATCAATTCATTCATCCTCCAGGAACTACCTGCATACTCTCCAGGACCCACTGCATCAGCGTAGGGTCTGACAATGGGCCCAAGGATTTCATTCTGATACCTAATAGCAGTCAGGGTGCCGTTGTCTAACCCGTAGAGGTCTGTGCGTCCTTCCAGGGATATGCCTCCCCAGACCATCACTGACCCACCACCAAACCGGTCATGCTGAATGACGTTGCAGGCAGCATAACGTTCTCCACGGCATCTCCAGACCCGTTCACATCTATCACATGTGCTCAGGTTGAACCTGCTCTCATCTGTGAAATCACAGGGCGCCCGTGGCGGACCTGCCAATTCTGGTGTTCTGTGGCAAATGCCAGTCGAGGCTCCATGGTGCTGGGCAGTGAGCACAGGGTCCACTACACGACGTCGGGCCCTCAGGCCACCCTCATGAAGTCTGTTTCTGATTGTTTGGTCAGAGACATTCACACCAGTGGCCTCCTGGAGGTCATTTTTGTAGTGCTCTGGCAGTGCTCATCCTGTTCCTCCTTGTACAAAGGAGCAAATACTGGTCCTGCTGATGGGTTAAGGACCTTCTACGGCCCTGTCCAGGTCTCCTAGATTAACTGACCGTCTCCTGGAATCTCCTCCATGCTCTTGAGACTGTGCTGGGAGACACAGCAAACCTTCTGGCAAATGCACGTATTGATGTGCCACCCTGAAGGAGTTGGACTACCTGTGCAACCTCTGTAAAGTCCAGGTACCGCACCATGCTACCAGTAGTGACACTGACCCTAGCCAAATGCAAAACGAATGAGAAATTGGTCAGAAAAGATGAGGAGGAAAAAAATGTCAGTAGCCTCCACCAGTAAAACCATTCCTGTTTTGGGGGTCGTCTTATTGTTGCCCCTCTAGTGTACCTGTTGTTAATTTCATTAACACCAAAACAGATGAAAATAATTAACAACCCCCCCAGCTACTTACCTGACCAGATCAATATCCCAGAAGTTGAATTGACTTGATGCTATACTGTGATTAAAAAGTGTTCCTTTAATTTTCATTTCATTCATTCATTTTCATGACTGTTTGCAGTTATTCTATCTATTTTAAATCATTTCTGCACATAAGAAAAAAGTGATTTCACAAAATGTACCTCTTGCAGGAGTCCACACCTAAATGAAGTCCCTGAAGGTCCGATGTGTCGTCCTCTGCATCCAAACAGTCTGCAGTAAATAAGTGATGACATGCAGGAGGTTCTTGTTTATCTACACCTGCTCTTCTAAACTGTTGCCAATGTGACGCTGTGCACCAAACAGAGATGATGATCAGCAAGAGGAAACTACATAGTTCCTGTTTTTAACACAGAGTGCTTTGCTGTCGTACACAAATCTTTTTCTCTGGGAAACATTTTATCAATAATCATACTGTCAACACATGAGACTCTTTTGCATGTCAGCTGTCGTCATTTCAAACATGTTTTTTAGATACATAAACTCCATTCCTGAAATTGAAAGAGGACCACCACGCAGACGGAGTCCCCAGGGGTGTGTTTGGGATGTGGAGAACCAGGCCACATTCAAGAAAACTGTCTGAGGCCATGACCCGACTCTGAATGGAGAGAGGAGGGGGTCGTGGAGCTCAACCTGCTCAACGTGACAGTGGAGGTACTACTACTACTACTACTACTACTACTACTACTAGCTACCCTCTTAATTAGCATACACACAGAGAAATACATACATAAATGAGTACAGGCATAAATAAATATAGAAATAAATAAATAAATGCAGAAATATACAAGCAGAAAAAACTCAGAAACAGACATTTTATTTTTCATACATTTATTTATTCGTTTATACATACATATATATACATTTCCTTCATAATAATGAGCTCAGTTCATCAAAAAATAAAGATAATAATGATAGACATCAACTTACAGCTGACAAAATAATAAGAAACATATTTTATTTACATTTGTTGAAGCCTTCACAGTGAACCAGAACAAGTTGACCAAAACATTTCCCAGCAAGCAGTTCTCCCACAGCAGAGTCAAAGCAATGCTTCCTTTATCTACAGTTAGGTGTCTGATTGGAAATCGTATCAGTAGATGACAGTACCTGTCTTGTCTCTATTCTTTCTATTTGCCTACATTTCTCCTTCTGTTTTCTCTCCTTTCTCTCTCTCCCTCTTTCTCTGCCTACACAGAGCTGACTGTGTGAATGTTGTCATCATTTCCTGATGATCTGCTGATATCATTGCTGTCCATTCTGCAACAACACACAGAGGCCAAAAGCTTGTCTGTGATCCCTTTCCTCATGAACACATACAGCATTAAGTCTGCAAGAGGACTCCAGCCTGACAAACAGACGAGACAGGGATTTAAAGGTCGAGTTCTTTCCTGCTTCCTCTGACAGTAACGCAATGACTCTGGGCAGGAACAGCAGTGTGTAAATAAGCAGCACCAGAACCAAAACTCCCACAATTCTTCGTTTTTCATCAGAGGGGACAGTGCTGGCAGACAGAGCTTTGAGGGTCCCACCCAGGAAGAATATGAACAGTGGGAAGGGAAGGAGGAGGAAGACACCAATGATGATGACTGAGACTTCAAAATCATCACAGAAATATGAAGTGAGGAGTAAGACAAGAGGAATGATCCAGACCAGGACACAGACCACCACAGAGGTCTTGATGGTTCGTCTGAAGCGGTACCACAGTGGCCAGGCGATGACCAAATACCTGAAATACAAGATGGACAGATAGTCTTTGAGGAGCTTCAGAATTATAAAGTAATATAATGATCAGACACAGAAGCTACACACATACTGGATAGACAGATAGTTACCTTTCCAGGGCGATACACACCATGAAGCCAACACTGGCCATCACACTGAAACGGTGAATGTAATCTGAAATTTGAATTCCTGTTTTAAAATCCACAGATGTTGTCACCCAAAAGATCATGCAGCAGAACTGAATGAGGTCAGTGATGAGAAGGTTGATGACGTAGATCGAAGCAACTTGACCATTTCTCACCTGCAGGAAAACATTGGTAAAAGTAAACAAGCAGTTGTAAACATGTTCTGAACTCCACCTCCTCCCAAATATTTCTTCTTGCAGTCAGAGACATTTATGCATTTTTCATCAAACTCTCATTTGTGCTGTCAGAAATATCAGATGTGACACACTGGCCGATCACTGCAGTAACAAGACTAAGGAGCAGATTTACTGCAGCTTTTGCAGCTGTTTTTTCAGGCACAGATATGACGCATTCTGACCCAAACACATGCTGTATTTATCAAACAGACACACCAGACTGGAGTCGTGAATAATAAAAAGAGGAGACGTGTTAACAGGTTAATTATGTTTTCCACTGGATTTACTGAAGTCAAAATAATGTTGTACAAACTGCTCTGACAAACTCGACTCTTATAAGTTTTTATATCTAAATGGAGTCATTAACGTCAACAGTTGAAGAGAAGGCTGGAATGAAGCCACACATGTAAACTGCATGTGTTTAGACTCCAATTTTAAATCTGAAATGATTCCTCTCAATGTAAAGGTCATTACAACACTTCACCCCAGCCTCCTGACGACTAGACCACAACCCAGATCAAGATTCTTTACAGACAGACTGTACGACACAAATAAATAAATCATAATAAAATAAATAAATACATTTCAGTCATAATGTACATACCAGAGAATGAAGAGCATAGATGGCCACGAGGGTCAAAGGAAGGCCGACACCAGTGATTATGTATGTCACCACACCCTTTGTTGACACAGCATTTTCATAGTCATCGTAGTCGTAGTTGAAGTTCCTGTAATGAGAGCTTTCCTCCTGTGAGGTGTTGTTAATGTGTAAATCTTCCATCCTTCACAGTGAAACCTGTTGTTTGAGAGATCAGGTTAAAGGTTTTTTAATATCTACAAAACATTGTTTAAGTGATATCACGACAACTGCAAGTGGAAGTTTTTATCTTCTCTACATATAAGAAAAAATAATGTCACAAAATTTACCTTTGAAAGCTGCAACACCTGAATGAGTTCACTACACCAGCGTCTGATGTGTCGTCCTCTGCATCCAAACAGTCTGCAGTAGTACGTGCCCGATTTAACATGATACATATAAACCATGCCCTCTTCCTGTCTTCTGAAGAATACAGATGCAGTCAGATCATTTTATTGGTTGAACAGATATAGACACAGATAATGAGTTCTCTGTAAACCTCTAGTAAAACCTTGTTTCTAAAGAAGTTTGCACGCTGTGTAAAATGTAAAGAGAAACAAAATGTGACACAAAACATTGAAACCTCATATTTAATTGAAACTGAGAAGTTTGATTGTTTTTTTAAAATTGAATTTGATGCCAGCAACATGTTTGAAAAAGTTGGAAAGGAAAGGAAATGTTTAGCACTCTGTTCATCAGCTCTTCTTTTAACAACACTCTGTGAGCATCTGTGAACTGAGGAGGCAAACAGCCTCCACATGACACCAACAGTGTTTCCAGTTGTTTTACCCTCCCCTTGTGTTTCTGTCATGTCTGTGTGTGTGTGTGTGTGTCGCTGGGTGTGGCCTCCAATTACCATCTCACCTGCCTGATTACCTCACCACCTGTTCCCCATTCACAATCAACTACTGCAGTATAACTGACCGGCTCTTCCACCCAGCTTGTTCCTTCACCATAGTGGTACCAAGAGTTTTATGTCCAACTGTTCCTTTGAACTTTGCTCTTTTGTGATATCTTTCTTACCTGAAGACTAACTCTGATTTTCTCTGTGTCACAGAGGAACCCCCTCTACCATCCTCCTACCACGTCAGCACTGCTTTTTCAATACTGCACCCTTAGACTCCTGCCACCACCACCCCGGACACCCCCTCCTCTCGATCAACTAGTCCTCTGCACATTCTCCCTGGTGTTCACAATAAACTTAAACTGATTCTGTCTGTTGGCATGTGTTTTGCATATTGAGTCTGTAATCGTTCGGCCTCACAGTTGGGACTTCAGGCAGTCGAGTTTAGCACCCAGACCCTTTGACTACGGAGCCATGCTGCTGGAATACGTGCAGAATGTGGTGTGACAATTTCTTGCTGAATTTGTACATATCGTTCAACATTAATGGAGCCGTCACAATTATGAGTTTTAGCTGACATCACTGCACGGACTGAGGAACACAGATCATGTCTGTTTTTGATGCAGTAAAGGGACTGAAGATCAACGCCATCCAATATTGATTTTTCGGCCTTGTCCCTTGTGTGCAGAGATTTCTTCTGATTCTCTGAATCTTTTAATGATATTATGAACTGTAGACGATGAAATCCACAGATTCTTTGTCATCTTATCTTGAGAAACATTATTCTTAAAGTGTTGTCAGCACAGTCTTTTACAGAGTGGTGAACCCCTCCCCGTCTTTACTTCACAAAGACTCTCTGGGATGCTCTTTTTAGACCCAATCATGTTCGATAAGTTTTAGTCGAGTTGTAACTGTTGAAATTAACACTGCTGTGTGTGCTGCAAGTTAGTTTTAATCTTCTTCAGATCAGATATCAAGTTGTACGTGTAAAACATGATGTGAATTTCCTCCTCTAAAGATGGGGTTTATATTTGGTTTCATCCTGTCCTCATCTGATATTTGTACTGCCTGATTTGACGTGACTGAAACCATGCCCTCTTCCTGTCTTCTGAAAAATACAGATGCAGTCACAGATTGGCCTTTTTTGAGCTCCATTTGATAGAGACAGCTGAAGAGCAACAGGAACGTGGGGAGAGAGAGACGGGGAACGACATGCGGGAAAGAGCCACAGGTCGAAGCTGAACCCTGGGCCTCTGCGGCAAGGACTGAGCCCCTGTACATGGGGCGGATGCTCCACCAACCGAGCCAAACGACACCCCAGTCACAGATCATTTTATAGGTTGAACAGATAAAGACACAGATAATGACGTCCGTGTACACCAACCATCACATCATGACGTGGCCTAGTGTTAGTGCAGTTGAATTCTCCTAAGTCCTTATGAATTCTCCTTCACATCTTTCCTTGACCTCATGATGTTTTCCATCGAGGTCAAGGAAAAGTTGTTAGGAAAGGACTTAGGAAAGGAAGGGACTGTTTGACCTTAACCAGAGAGACAGACATGACAGAAACACAAGGGGAGGGTAAAACAACTGGAAACACTGTTGGTGTCATGTGGAGGCTGTTTGCCTCCTCAGTTCACAGACGCTCACAGAGTGTTGTTAAAAGAAGAGCTGATGAACAGAGTGCTAAACATGACCCTGTCCAGACTTTTTTCAAACATGTTGCTGGCATCAAATTCAATTTTACAAAAACAATCAAACTTTCAATGTTTTCTGTCACTTTTTGTTTCTCTTTACATTTTACACAGCGTGCAAACTTCTTTAGAAACAAGGTTTTACTAGAGGTTTACACAGATGTCATTATCTGTGTCTATATCTGTTCAACCAATAAAATGATCTGTGACTGCATCTGTATCCTTCAGAAGACAGGAAGAGGGCATGGTTTATACCGACAGTGACGTCAAATCGGTAAATGTTGCATTTTCAGTACAAATATCAGATGAAGATGAGGACATGATGAAATCACACAAACTGTTTTGAGTTGGTTTTGAAACATTTTCAGTAAAGAAAAATGATATTTCAATTAATTTTCTGCTCTTTTTGCTGTGTTATGTTGAGCAGCTCCTCTACACTTTTAGCTGAGGTGAAGGCAGGAAGTCATGTCAGGATACTAAAGTAGAAAAACAGATTTCTGTTCATCCTTCAAACTGACCATATTTTTCATTGAACCACAACAGAATGATGCATCCACGAGCACTTGAACAGAAACTGTTGAAATAGTTTTTTTTTATCAGAGATTATTTCAAAAAGTGAAATATTTCCACTGTGTTTTACTCTGGACAGCAGGAGGGGGCTAATGCATATTCATGACTGACTACTTTTTTCTCACTTCCTTATCAGAGGAGCTGTAGATTATCATCAACTTACTGTATGTCATCACTTAGCATACTTACTGCAGACTGTTTGGATGCAGAGGACGACACATCAGACGCTGGTGTAGTGAACTCATTCAGGTGTTGCAGCTTTCAAAGGTAAATTTTGTGACATTATTTTTTCTTATATGTAGAGAAGATAAAAACTTCCACTTGCAGTTGTCGTGATATCACTTAAACAATGTTTTGTACATATTAAAAAACCTTTAACCTGATCTCTCAAACAACAGGTTTCACTGTGAAGGATGGAAGATTTACACATTAACAACACCTCACAGGAGGAAAGCTTTAATTACAGCAACATCAACTACGACGACTATGATTATTATGATAGTGAGTTCATCATGGATGTGCTGACATACATAATCACTGGTGTCGGCCTTCCTTTGACCCTCGTGGCCATCTATGCTCTTTATTCTCAGGTATGTACATTATGACTGAAATGTATTTATTTATTTATTTCATTATTATTTATTTATTTGTGTCGTACAGTCTGTCTGTAAAGAATCTTGATCTGGGTTGTGGTCTACTCGTCAGGAGGCTGGGGTGAAGTGTTGTAATGACCTTTACATTTAGAGGAATCATTTCATATTTAAAATTGGAGTCTAAACACATGCAGTTTACATGTGTGGCTTCATTCCAGCCTTCTCTTCAACTGTTGACGTTAATGACTCCATTTAGTTATAAAAACATAAAAGAGTCGAGTTTGTCAGAGCAATTTGTACAACATTATTTTGACTTCAGTAAATCCAGTGGAATACATAATTAACCTGTTAACACGTCTCCTCTTTTTATTATTCACGACTCCAGTCTGGTGTGTCTGTTTGATAAATACAGCATGTGTTTGGGTCAGAATGCGTCATATCTGTGCCTGAAAAAACAGCTGCAAAAGCTGCAGTAAATCTGCTCCTTATTCTTGTTACTGCAGTGATTGGCCAGTGTGTCATATCTGATATTTCTGACAGCACAAATGAGAGTTTGATGAAAAATGCATAAATGTCTCTGACTGCAAGAAGAAATATTTGGGAGGAGGTGGAGTTCAGAACATGTTTACAACTGCTTGTTTACTTTTACCAATGTTTTCCTGCAGGTGAGAAATGGTCAAGTTGCTCCAATCTACGTCATCAACCTTCTCATCACTGACCTCATTCAGTTCTGCTGCTTCATCGTTTGGGTGACAGTACCTAAGGATTTTAAAATAGGAATTCAAATTTCACATTACATTCACATTTTCAGTGTGGGGGGCCAGTATTGGCTTCATGGTGTGTGTCGCCCTGGAAAGGTAACTATCTGTCTATCCAGTATGTGTGTAGCTTCTGTGTCTGATCATTATATTACTTTATAATTCTGAAGCTCCTCAAAGACTATGTGTCCATCTTGTATTTCAGGTATTTGGTCGTCGCCTGGCCACTGTGGTACCGCTTCAGACGAACCATCAAGACCTCTGTGGTGGTCTGTGTCGTGGTCTGGATCATTCCTCTTGTCTTACTCCTCACTTCCTTTTTCTGGGTTAATTTGGAGGTCCCAGTCATCATCATTGCTGTCTACTTCCTCCTTCCCTTCCCACTGTTCATATTCTTCCTGGGTGGGACCCTCAAAGCTCTGTCTGCCAGCACTGTCCCCTCTGATGAAAAACGAAGAATTGTGGGAGTTTTGGTTCTGGTGCTGCTTATTTACACACTGCTGTTCATGCCCAGAATCATCTCGTTACTGTCAGAGGAAGCAAGAAAGAACTTGACCTTTAAATTCCTGTCTCGTGTGTTTCTCAGGTTGACTCCTCTTGCAGACTTAATTCTGTATGTGTTCATGAGGAAAGGGATCATAGACAAGCTTTTGGCCTCTGTGTGTTGTTGCAGAATGGACAGCAATGATATCAGCAGATCATCAGGGAAATGATGACAACATTCACACAGTCAGCTCTGTGTAGGCAGAGAAAGAGGGAGGAGAGAGAGAAAGGAGAGAAAACAGAAGGAGAAATGTAGGCAAATAGAAAGAATAGAGACAAGACAGATACTGTCATCTACTGATACGATTTCCAATCAGACACCTAACTGTAGATAAAGGAAGCATTGCTTTGACTCTGCTGTGGGAGAACTGCTTGCTGGGAAATGTTTTGGTCAACTTGTTCTGGTTCACTGTGAAGGCTTCAACAAATGTAAATAAAATATGTTTCTTATTATTTTGTCAGCTGTAAGTTGATGTCTATCATTTTTATCTTTATTTTTTGATGAACTGAGCTCATTATAGCCACCAAAATCTTT
The DNA here is from genome assembly GCA_946959425.1 of Argyrosomus regius. Classification (NCBI taxonomy): domain Eukaryota; kingdom Metazoa; phylum Chordata; class Actinopteri; family Sciaenidae; genus Argyrosomus; species Argyrosomus regius. The sequence goes on from CAMPSB010000144.1 coordinate 83,772, forward strand.
ATTTTGACTGTTGTTTGTTTCTTTAACAGGGAGAGCATCTTAACAAGTCTTTGGGACTTTTTTCTTCTTTGGTCTCTCTTTAAATTTCATTTCTTGTTCAGTTTTTCTCAGTTATATCTAACGTACATCTATCCAAAACTGTTTTTGTTTTTGCTACATATTATTTGTTCATCTTTATTTAATATTTTTGCTGTTTTAGTGGTTGGCATGTTAGTTTTCAGGATGTGACTCAGAGCATGTATTTTAACAGTTCTTGTGTGTTTTCAATAAACACTTTCTACTGATCTTGGTCTTTGGCTGTTGTTTGCACTTTGGGTCCTCTAAAACGTTCAACCTAACAACATGAACATAAAACTAAAAGTCACACTTTGTATGAATGACAAAATGACTTAATCAAATATAAATAAATTGAATATAAATAACCTAATTCAGTCTTGAGTAACTTCTTGAGAGTTTTGATGCTTATTGACGTGCAGCTTCCTGCACAGAAACATTTGGTTCATCAGCAACAATCTCTCACGATCTGTCAGAGGACGCTGGGTTGTGCAATTAAACTTTAATGTTTTTTTTAAAGCTTGATGTTTTTTTTAACCGGCTACAACTGAAGTCAATCTTTTCACCTTTTCTCTTTTTGGATTCAAAGTTAATAAACAAACATTTTTAAAGGTGATGATTAAAAACAGAATCATTGAAAGTCTGTTGAACTTGTTGTGTTGAAAAGTTTTCTTTTTAAAGTATCAGTTCAGCCTCATTGTAATAGATATCTACACATATTTGAACTTATTTTTTACTGTGTAGTTGCTTCTTTAATTCTGCGACACACAGAAAACCTCTGCCACTGTTTGCCTGACGCGTACAAACTGTGTCCTCAGAGACAGATCAGAGCTCAGATGTATTGCGCAATGTATCAGGCTGGGGTGAAGTGTTGTAATGACCTTTACATTTAGAGGAATCATTTCAGATTTAAAATTGCTCCAGATTCACTCTGCAGGTGGGGAGAGCTCAGTAGGTGCAGTTCAGTGATGGGAGTTTCTATGAGATCACCAAGATCACAAACTAAAAAGTCGTGATCGTGTTTAAAAAATACTTACTTTGGTCATAAATCAACTCAACCAGAGAAAAACTGGTAGACTGTTACTGGAAATATCACTTTACGTAGTTATTAATACATCAGGAAACAAACATGTTCACAGGAAACAAAAAGGAGATGAAGTGATATAATAATGAGAGAGCAGCAGCTCAGAGCAGGTGGAGCTGGAGATGGTGTTGATAATAAAGTTCATACTGAGGTTAATTCAGCCAAACACACACTTAAATGTCTGAACAAAACACAGAAAAGTTTAGCTGCAGCCTGTAGTGATTTTACACTTCACTGATGGTCAAATTTAATGAACACAAACCAAAACTCCCCGTCCACTATTTGTTCATATTACAGAAATCAAATATAGTGTTCATTAATAACAGACTGATTGTTGCATTTTTGTTTCTAATAATCTGGTTTTAGTCACATGTAAGCCCATATTTAATGTTTCTTTTCACCACCACTCTTCTAAATATTATTTGCATTATGTTTACGTCTGGTCTTCAAACACAGAGAATCTGACTTCAGTAAATCCAGTGGAAAACATAATTAACCTGTTAACACGTCTCCTCTTTTTATTATTCACGACTCCAGTCTGGTGTGTCTGTTTGATAAATACAGCATGTGTTTGGGTCAGAATGCGTCATATCTGTGCCTGAAAAAACAGCTGCAAAAGCTGCAGTAAATCTGCTCCTTAGTCTTGTTACTGCAGTGATTGGCCAGTGTGTCATATCTGATATTTCTGACAGCACAAATGAGAGTTTGATGAAAAATGCATAAATGTCTCTGACTGCAAGAAGAAATATTTGGGAGGAGGTGGAGTTCAGAACATGTTTACAACTGCTTGTTTACTTTTACCAATGTTTTCCTGCAGGTGAGAAATGGTCAAGTTGCTCCGATCTACGTCATCAACCTTCTCATCACTGACATCATTCAGTTCTGCTGCATGATTGTGAGGATGACAACACCTGAGGATTTTAAAACAGGGAATTCAAATTTCAGATTACATTCACCATTTTAGTGTGATGGCCACTGTGGTACCGCTTCAGACGAACCATCAAGACCTCTGTGGTGGTCTGTGTCATGGTCTGGATCTTTCCTCTTGTCTTTCTCCTCACTTTATATTTGTGGGTTCATCTTGAAGTCCTAAAAATTATCTTTGCTGTATACCTCCTCCTTCCCTTCCCACTGCTCATATTCTTCCTCGGTGGGACCCTCAAAGCTCTGTCTTGCCAGCACTGTCCCCTCTGATGAAAAACGAAGAATTGTGGGAGTTTTGGTTCTGGTGCTGCTTATTTACACACTGCTGTTCATGCCCAAAATCATCTGGTTACTGTCAGAGGGAAGCAAGAAATAACTTCACCTTTTCTGCCCTGTCTCACTTGTTTCTAAGGTTGAGTCCTCTTGCAGACTTAATGCTGTATGTGTTCATGAGGAAAGGGATCATAGACAAGCTTTTTGGCCTCTGTGTGTTGTTGCAGAATGGACAGCAATGATATCAGCAGATCATCAGGAAATGATGACAACATTCACTCAGTCAGCCTCTGTGTAGGCAGAGAAAGAGGGGAGAGAGAGAAAGGAGAGAAAACAGAAGGAGAAATGTAAGCAAATAGAAAGAATGGGAGGATAGAGTACTGTTTTCTTTCATTTAAAGGTTTGTTTTGTATAGCCTGTATATTCCTGTTAGAACATTATTACGAGAGAGATTAATGTATGTTTTTGGCTGCCTTGCATCAGAGCTCTTCACTGTTTGCATAAATAAAGATACCTTGCAAAGTGTTTATGTATTGATTAGGATTTTACACATTGCACTGCCTACCGGTTGTCTTCAGAGTGGATTTTAAGATCTTACTGATTACTTTTAAAGCCCTGAGAGGCCTTGAACCAAGTTATTTTGATGATGTGTATAGAGTAACACAATTGTGCCTTCTTGTGTCCAGAATATCTTAATACATATGTATGATGAGCATAAGTGATGGATTAAAAACATCCAGTGAGTTGCGAGGGGGAAAAAAACCTTTAAGTACTTTATTAGCTACATGCATCTTGGCAGGTCAGAGCATATCCAGATGTAGGTGTATGAAATAAAAGTGAGCTTCAAGAGTTGAAATATTTTAGGTAGTGGAACAATAAGAAGCAGCCACAGTGAGCTGAAGAGCTGCAGACCACAGGCTTCTTTCCTGTTCACACACACTCATGTGTGCAGCATACAGTCGGATCACAGTCGCTCACAGAATGATGGAAACATATTATTACTGCCTGACTTCTTTTTTAAACAACAGTTTCTTTTTGCTGCCCCCAGAATTTGATTAACCAGGTGTCACATGCAGAATGAACAATGATTAACATCGACAGTCAAATTCTAGAAATTTTTCAGAATTTTATGAGAAACATAAGAGACACGTTGTCCAATTTATAGCTCTTCGTCTCTCTCTCAGCCAGGGAACCAAATGACTCTGGGCAAGAACAGCAGTGTGTAAATAAGCAGCACCAGTAGGAAAACTCTTACAATTCTTTGTTTTTTCATCAGAGGGGACAGTGCTGGCAGACAGAGCTTACACCTCTGCTTGTCATGCACCAGCTCCACTGTCAACAACAGAACTAATGCAGAGAACTGCAGGAGATGAAGAGGGAGAGACAGCGGCTGGACGAGCCACCAACAGTTCAGAGTTTCTAAGAATGGCTTTAGAGTGAGGACACAGAGCAGCTTTCATAGAGGAGACAGTGTCGGCTACTTTCTTATTTAATGATTTCATACTTTGTTATTGCATGCTCTATCTCATTCTGTCTAAACCTCATTTACTTTAAGTTTAAATATCTTTTTTTTAATCTTTTCATGTTTTTAACCTTTTTCTGAAACTTTTTTATTTTTTTGAACAATCACATACTTAAATGAAAGAAAGGAAGTGAAAAAACCCAAATGAAATTAATCATAATGGGATTGATGGCAGTATTCTGTGCAGTCACAAAACTGTCTGCTTGTTATACACTGATCAAAAAAATTAAAAAGGAACACTTTGAAAACTTACATCAGATCTCAATAGGAAAAAGGAAATCATTCTGGATATCTTTCCTGATATGGACTAGGTAATGTGTTCGGAACGACAGGATGCCACATCATTAATGGAAATGAAAATTATCAACCTACAGAGGGCTGAGTTCAAAGACATCCCAAAAATCAAAGCAAAAGAAATTATGCGGCAGGCTGATCCATTTTGCCAAGAATTTCTTTGTAGCAACTCATAATGGTACTCAGTGGTTTGCTGGCCTCCACGTGCATGTATGCATGCCTGACAACGCTCCTGATGAGATGATGGATGGTGTCCTGGTGGATCTCCTCCCAGATCTGGACCAGGGCATCACCTGACCTCCTGGGCAGTCTGAGGTGCAACCTGGCGGCATCGGATGGACCGAAACATAATGTCCAGAGAGGTGTTCTATTGGATTTAGGTCGAGGTAAACATAGGGGCCAGTCAATGGTATCAATTCCTTCATCCTCCAGGAACTACCTGCATACTCTCCAGGACCCACTGCATCAGCGTAGGATTGACAATGGGCCAAGGATTTCAGTTCTGATACCTAATAGCAGTCAGGGTGCCGTTGTCTAACCCCGTAGAGGTCTGTGCGTCCTTCCAGGGATATGCCTCCCAGACCATCATGACCCACCACCAAACCCGGTCATGCTGAATGACGTTGCAGGCAGCATAACGTTCTCCACGGCATCTCCCAGACCCGTTCACATCTATCACATGTGCTCAGGTTGAACCTGCTCTCCATCTGTGAAATCTGGGAGGCGCCCGTGGGCCAGACCTGCCAATTCTGGTGTTCTGTGGCAAATGCCAGTCGGGCATCATGGTGCTGGGCAGTGAGCACAGGGTCCCCTCCACGGCCGTCGGGCCCTCAGGCCACCCTCATGAAGTCTGTTTCTGATTGTTTGGTCAGAGACATTCCCCACCTGATGGCCTCCTGGAGGTCATTTTGTAGTGCTCTGGCAGTGCTCTCCTGTTCCCTCCTTGTACAAAGGAGCAAATGCTGATCCTGCTGATGGGTTACAGGACCTTAACCAGTATCCAGGTCTCCTAGATGCTGTGACCGTCTCCTGGAATCTCCTCCCACTCTTGAGATTGTGCTGCAGGGAGACACAGCAAACCTTCTGGCAAATGCACGTATTGATGTGCCACCCTGAAGGAGTTGGACTACCTGTGTGCAGCCTCTGTAAGAGTCCAGGTACCGCACCATGCTACCAGTGGTACACTGACCCTAGCCCAAATGCAAAAAGAATGGGAAATTGGTCAGGAAAGATGAGGGAGGAAAAAAATATCAATAGCCTCCACCAGTAAAACCATTCATTTTGGGAGTAGATCTTATTGTTGCCCCTCTAGTGTACCTGTTGTTAATTTCATTTCTTTAAAACAGAAAAATAGTGTTAACTGACTAACACACCACAATTGAATCAACAACCAAAGTTGAATTAAACTGATGCATACCTTGTGATTAAAAATGTTCCTTTAATTTTCATTTCATTCATTCATTTTCATGACTGTTTACATGGTCATTCCCTCTATTTTAAATCATTTCTACCACATAAGAAAAAAGTGATTTCACAAAATGTACCTCTTGCAGAGTCCACCTAAATGAAGTCCCTGAAGGTCTGATGTGTGACAAGTCCCTCTGCATCCAAACAGTCTGCAGTAAATAAGTGATGACATGCAGGAGGTTCTTGTTTATCTACACCTGCTCTTCTAAACTATTGCCAATGTGACCTGTGCACCAAACAGAGATGATGATCAGCAAGGGGAAACTACATAGTTCACTGTTTTTAACACAGAGAGCTTTGCTGTCGTACACAAAATCTTTTTCTCTGGGAAACATTTTATCAATAATCATACTGTCAACACATGAGACTCTTTTGCATGTCAGCTGTGTCCTTTGGCTGTGTTTTATAGATACATAAACTCCATTTCCCATAAATTGAAGAAGGACCACTACGCAGACGGAGTCCCCAGGGGTGTGTTTGGGATGTGGAGAACCAGGCCACATTCAAGAAACCGTCTTGAGGCCATGACCTGACTCTGAATGGAGAGAGGAGGGGGTCGTGGAGCTCAACCTGCTCAACGTGACAGTGGAGGTACTACTACTGCCACTACTACTACTACTACTACTAGCTACCCTCTTAATTAGCATACACACACAGAGAAATACATACATAAATGATTACAGGCATAAATAAATATAGAAATGAATAAATAAATGCAGAAATATACAAGCTGAAAAAACTCAAACAGACATTTTTTTTTTCACTTACATTTATTTATTCGTTTATACATACATATATATACATTTCCTTCATAATAATGAGCTCAGTTCATCAAAAAAATAAAGATAATAATGATAGACATCAACTTACAGCTGACAAAATAATAAGAAACATATTTTATTTACATTTGTTGAAGCCTTCACAGCCAGACCGAACAAGTTGACCAAAACATTTCCCAGCAAGCAGTTCCTCTCAGCAGAGCCCATGTAATGCTTCTTTATTCTACAGTTGGTGTCTGATTGGAAATCGTATCAGTAGATGACAGTATCTGTCTTGTCTCTATTCTTCCTATTTGCCACATTTCTCCTTCTGTTTTCTCTCCTTTCTCTCTCTCTCTCCTCTTTCTCTGCCTACACAGAGCGTGACTGTGTGAATGTTGCTATCATTTCCTGATGATCTGCTTATATCATTGCTGTCCATTCTGCAACAACACACAGAGGCCAAAAGCTTGTCTGTAACCCCTTTCCTCATGAACACATACAGCATTAAGTCTGCAAGGACTCAGCCTGACAAACAGAGACGAGACAGGGATTTCCAGGTCGAGTTCTTTCCTGCTTCCTCCTGACAGTAACGCAATGACTCTGGGCAGGAACAGAAGTGTGTAAATAAAGCAGCACCAGAACCAAAACTCCCACAATTCTGCGTTTTTCATCAGAGGGGACAGTGCTGGCAGACAGAGCTTTGAGGGTCCCACCCAGGAAGAATATGAACAGTGGGAAGGGAAGGAGGAGGAGAGACACCAATGATGATGACTGAGACTTCAAAATCATCACAGAAATAATGAAGTGAGGAGTAAGACAAGAGGAATGATCCAGACCACGACACAGACCACCACAGAGGTCTTGATGGTTCGTCTGAAGCGGTACCACAGTGGCCAGGCGATGACCAAATACCTGTAATACAAGATGGACACATAGTCTTTGAGGAGCTTCAGAATTATAAAGTAATATAATGATCAGACACAGAAGCTACACACATACTGGATAGACAGATAGTTACCTTTCCAGGGCGATACACACCATGAAGCCAACACTGGCCATCACACTGAAACTGTGAATGTAATCTGAAATTTGAATTCCTGTTTTAAATCCACTGATGTTGTCACCCAAAAGATCATGCAGCAGAACTGAATGAGGTCAGTGATGAGAAGGTTGATGACGTAGGATCGAAGCAACTTGACCATTTCTCACCTGCAGGAAAACATTGGTAAAAGTAAACAAGCAGTTGTAAACATGTTCTGAACTCCACCTCCTCCCAAATATTTCTTCTTGCAGTCAGAGACATTTATGCATTTTTCATCAAACTCTCATTTGTGCTGTCAGAAATATCAGATGTGACACTGGCCAACTACTGCAGTAACAAGACTAAGGAGCAGATTTACTGCAGCTTTTGCAGCTGTTTTTCAGGCACAGATATGACGCATTCTGGACCAAAACACATGCTGTATTTATCAAACAGACACACCAGACTGGAGTCGTGAATAATAAAAGAGGAGACGTGTTAACAGGTTAATTATGTTTTCCACTGGATTTACTGAAGTCAAAATAATGTTGTACAAATTGCTCTGACAAACCCGACTCTTATAAGTTTTTATATCTAAATGGAGTCATTAACGCCAACAGTTGAAGAGAAGGCTTGAATGAAGCCACACATGTAAACTGCATGTGTTTAGACTCCAATTTTAAATATGAAATCATTCCTCCCAATGTAAAGGTCATTACAACACTTCACCCCAGCCTCCTGACAACTAGACCACAACCCAGATCAAGATTCTTACAGACAGACTGTACGACACAAATAAATAAATACATTTCAGTCATAATGTACATACCAGAGAATGAAGAGCATAGATGCCACTGAGGGTCAAGGAAGTCCGACATACCATGATTATGTATGTCACGTCACCTTTGTTGACACAGCATTTTCATAGTCATCGTAGTCGTAGTTGAAGTTCCTGTAATGAGAGCTTTCCTCCTGTGAGGTGTTGTTAATGTAACTTCATCCTTCACAGTGAAACCTGTTGTTTGAGAGATCAGGTTTGGGGTTTTTAATATCTACAAAACATTGTTTAAGTGATATCACGACAACTGCAAGTGGAAGTTTTTATCTTCTCTACATATAAGAAAAAAATAATGTCACAAAATTTACCTTGAAAGCTGCAACACCTGAATGAGTTCACTACACCAGCGTCTGATGTGTCGTCCTCTGCATCCAAACAGTCTGGCAGTAGTACGTGCCCGATTTAACATGATACATATAAACCATGCCCTCTTCCTGTCTTCTCCAAAGAATACAGATGCAGTCAGATCATTTTATTGGTTGAACAGATATAGACACAGATAATGAGTTCTCTGTAAACCCCTATAAAACCTTGCTTCTAAAGAAGTTTGCACGCTGTGTAAAATGTAAAGAGAAACAAAATGTGACACAAAACATTGAAACCTCATATTTAATTGAAACTGAGAAGTTTGATTGTTTTTTTTTTAAAATTGAATTTGATGCCAGCAACATGTTTGAAAAAGTTGGAAAGGAAAGGAAATGTTTAGCACTCGGTTCATCAGCTCTTCTTTTAACAACACTCTGTGAGCATCTGTGAACTGAGGAGGCAAACAGCCTCCACATGACACCAACAGTGTTTCCAGTTGTTTTACCCTCCCCTTGTGCTTCTGTTATGTCTGTGTGTGTGTGTGTGTGTGTGTGTGTGTGTGTGTGTGTGTGTGTGTGTGTGTGTGTCACTAAGTGTGGCCTCCAATTACCATCTCACCTGCCTGATTACCTCACCACCTGTTCCCCATTCACAATCAACTACTGCAGTATAACTGACCGGCTCTTCCACCCAGCTTGTTCCTTCACCATAGTGGTACCAAGAGTTTTATGTCCAACTGTTCCTTTGAACTTTGCTCTTTTTGTGATATCTTTTCTTACCTGAAGACTAACTCTGATTTTCTCTGTGTCACAGAGGAACCCCCCTCTACCATCCTCCTACAATGTCAGCACTGCTTTTTCAATACTGTACCCTTAGACCCCTGCCACCACCACCCCCGACACCCCCTCCTCTCGATCAACTAGTCCCTCTGCACATTCTCCCTGGTGTTCACAATAAACTTAAACTGATTCTGTCTGTTGGCATGTGTTTTGCATATTGAGTCTGTAATCGTTCGGTCTCACAGCTGGGACTTCAGGCAGCCCAGTTTAGCACCCAGACCCTTTGACTACGGAGCCATGCTGCTGGAATACGTGCAGAATGTGGTGTGACATTTCCGTTGAATTTGTACATATCGTTCAACATCACTGGAGCCCGTCACAATTATGAGTTTTAGCTGACATCACTGCACGGACTGAGGAACACAGATCATGTCTGTTTTTGATGCAGTAAAGGGACTGAAGATCAACGCCATCCAATATTGATTTTCGGCCTTGTCCCTTGTGTGCAGAGATTTCTTCTGATTCTCTGAATCTTTTACTGATATTATGAACTGTAGACGATGAAATCCACAGATCTCTTTGTCATCTTATCTTGAGAAACATTATTCTTAAAGTGTTGTCAGCACAGTCTTACAGAGTGGTGAACCTCCCCGTCTTTACTTCACAAAGACTCTCTGGGATGCTCTTTAGACCCAATCATGTTCGATAAGTTTTAGTCGAGTTGTAACTGTTGAAATTAACACTGCTGTGTGTGCTGCAAGTTAGTTTTTAATCTTCTTCAGATCAGATATCAAGTTGTACGTGTAAAACATGATGTGAATTTCCTCCTCTAAAGATGGGGGTTTATATTTGGTTTCATCCTGTCCTCATCTGATATTTGTACTGCCTGATTTGACGTGACTGAAACCATGCCCTCTTCCTGTCTTCTGAAAAATACAGATGCAGTCACAGATTGGCCTTTTTTGAGCTCCATTTGATAGAGACAGCTGAAGAGCAACAGGAACGTGGGGAGAGAGAGACGGGAAATCCACATTGTGAAAGAGCCACAGGTCAGGTTGAACCCTGGGCCTCT
>CAMPSB010000145.1:0-49057 GCA_946959425.1 Argyrosomus regius
AACTAGAAAAATTTCTAAAGAAATTTTGAGTGTGCCTGACTCTGGCCCCGTCGAGCCCTACATTAAATAGCTGTCAGCGTGTGTATGCGCGTGTGTGTGTGTTTTGTCTGTTAATTAGAGAGTTTTCCAAAGTCTTTTATTTTGAAGGGACTCTTATTTTGAAAGAATTTTGTCTAGTGTGTGTGTCTGTGTGTCTGTGTCTGTCTGTCTGTCTGTCTGTGTCTCCCTCTATCCATCTATCTGTCTGTGTTTATCTCTGAGAGAGAAGGATAAAATGGCCGACATTCAAACTGTATTATTGACAGTCATTGTTATTATACAGAGAGTTCAATCAAGTTAATCACAGTCAGGCTTGTGGGGGGCAGTTAAGGAGAAAGTTTTACAGTCTTTTATTTTGAAGGAACTCTTATTTTGAAAGTCTTGTTGTTGTGTGTGTGTGTGTGTGTGTGTGTGTGTGTATGTTTGTGTGTGTGTGCGTGCGTGTTTTGCCTGTTGAGGAGAGAGTTTTCTAAAATATTTTGTTTTGAAGGGACTCTTATTTTGAAAGTCTGTGTGTCTCTCTATCTATGTCTGTGTATGTGTCTGCGACAGAGAAGGATAAAATGGCCGACATTAAAAATGTAGCCCTGATAGTCATTGATATTATAAAGACAGTGAAAACAGCCCCTCCCCCCTCTGCTCCCTGTCTGTGTCTGTGAGAGGGGCCAGGTGGAGCCCACCAATCAGAGCAGAGCAATCAACCGCAGCTGCTGTGTGAGATTAAACAGTGCTGAGAGAGAGAAAAACGTCTGAAAGCCACCCCTCGAACAGAAAGGACTCCTGACCAAACCGTTGCTCCAATCTCTGAACCGACTTTACTGTGAGCATGCTGAGCCCTTCCCGAACGTCTAGAGACCTGTTTTGTGTGATTACCAGGAAGAAATGTCCCCTTTACAGCGATTCAAAGAAATGTTACTTCTGCTTTCCTCCAGAAATTTTCCCGCTTTTTTAACATGGCAGTCTATGGGGCTGTGGATGGGTGTTGCTGCCGCATCTTTGCGTGTGACGCCAAAACTATAAAGGTGACAGCTTCAGCAGTGTTATCACTGCGACCACCACAAATTTTCCTACGTTTCTATGTATAAATTATTTCTGTAGAGTGAAATTTGCGGCCTCAAGCGCAGTTTACAAATTTTTTTTTCGAGGAATTTCTTTCTCCCTCTGCCCTCTAGCGATGATGTCACCAACTGTAGCTCGCGAACATTCTACCAATACACACCCATTCATTTTTTGGCGTGGTTTTTGGCGATTTTTAGGCAAACTGTTTGGTGAAACCCTTAGAAAAGTCATAGCATACCGATCCCGGCCGAGCCGGTCGATTTGACACCTTTTTTGTGTATGTGCGACCAAAACTCTGGGAGGAGTAGTCGACCGAAAAACGTACGGAAGAATAATAATAATAACTAGAAAAATTTCTAAAGAAATTTTGAGTGTGCCTGACTCTGGCCCGTGACTCTCATCCATACATTATTGACACTGCCGAGTAGTTTACAGTATATGACCTCTACCATTGCTTAGGTATGTGACAAATTCAGTTTTCAACAAGTGTGTGTTCATATGGGAGAACACACAAATAAGAAATACACTGCATTTCCTGTAGAAAGTGCTGTGTGGATGCCCTCTGCTGAAATGCCCGATGCAACTGTGGAAATTTGTATGAAAAGAGAATTATGTAATAAAGTGTGAAATGACCAGGAAACATTATAAGATTGTAACAAAGTGTTTAACAGTGTTGTAATCGTATAGTTCTGTGATAACAGTGTGAACAATCTCCACTACAAATCCCAGCATGACCAAGCACTTGGCGACGGTGGCAAGGAAAAACTGCCTGTGGCAGAAACCTTGAGCAGAACCCGGATCATGGTGGGTGGCCATCTGCCGCGACCAATTCTAAATAAAACAAATAATAATAATAGTAGTTAGTAAACTGTTCAGTGCAGATGTTTCCACATTTGAGTTATATATTTTACGTGTTTACAAATTACTGACAAAAATGTGATAGAAGGCAATGAAAGTACAATCTTTAGTAATATTAAAGATTTTACCTCAAGCCTTGTGTTGGAATGCTGATTCTTCACAGGTTGACAGGTTGCTGTAGTCCTCACTGACAATCCTACTTTTGACTTTGGGGTTGCTGCCATCCTTCTTTGCAGATCTATGCACAATCACAAAACAACAAAAAAAGAAAAAAGAAGAGAAAATCATTTATTAGATGATAGAATAATCATAGAGCAAACACCAATGTTTCAGTTTACAGATAAAAATATTTGTAAGAAATCATGAAATATAAATAGTGAAAGTGTCCTGAGAAGTAAAAAGAGCACTTAGCTTAATGTTGTCGATTCCGTCTTCTTGTTCCCCTTCAGGACAGGAAAAAAAGAAAGAAAAAACAATAATAATAATACAGTGTCATCTTGTTTGTAGTGTGAAAAAAACAAGTTTAGAAAGACAAGTTGTTGATGCTATATGTTTACAAAGTACTGACAAAAATGTGATAGAAGGCAATGAAAGTACAATCTTTAGTAATATTAAAGATTTTACCTCAAGCCTTGTGTTGGAATGCTGATTCTTCACAGGTTGAACGGCCGCCGTCTTTGCTGTAGTCCTCACTGATGATCCTACTTTTGACTTTGGGGTTGCTGCCATCCTTCTTTGCATGTTGTTCATCAGGTGTCAGATCTATGTACAATCACAAAACAACAAAAAAAGAAAAAAGAAGGGAAAATCATTAATTAGATGACAGAATAATCATAGAGCAAACTAAACATCAATAATGTAACGTTTCAGTTTACAGATAAAAATATTTGTAAGAAATCGTGAAAGTGTCCTGAGAAGTAAAAACAGCACTTAGCTTAATGTTGTCGATTCCGTCTTGTTGTTCCTCTTCAGGACAGGAAAAAAAGAAAGAAAAAACACAATAGTATTAATAATGATTTCTGAGTACAGATAAACAATATAGTTAGTAAATCACAAAATTACTGTAAACAAATCTTATTTCAAATAAAAAGTGTACTCAAATTTATTTTGTTGTCTATCTTGTGTTTCTCCTTCTGCTGTTGGTCTCCAGCACAAAATCACAATGTAACAGCAACATGGCGTCTATGGGGGAAAAAAAGCATACTGAGAGACATTTTATATCTGTCTATGAGAAGGAATTATGACCAAAAGAATATACAGTATGTGAACAGCTGATCAAATTAACACCAGCAATGATTTGTAGTGCGACTATATACTTAACCTACTATTATTTACCTCAATTTTGGAGCTGCTCTCCCTATCCTCTCTGCATCACTGGAACTGTAGCCTACCTTCATTGTAGATAATCGTCAGTTGCTCTGTCCCTTCGACTTTCTATTCTCAGCCAATACATACCTCACTGTGACACCATATATGTACTGCTGTGACTCAAAACACAAGTCTCTAGATTAAACATCAAATAACATGCACCCAGATAATTAGTTACATTGATAAACATGTAAAATAAAAAATGCACCCAGAGAGATTGTGATGGACAGAACAATACCATCTTAGGCCCCGTTCATGCGGACTCTAAGAGATATCGAACTGCCTTACAAATGTTTGGTCAGATAAAAGGTTACATTGATAAACATAAAATAAATAAAATAAAAAATGCACCCAGAGAGATTGTGATTGACAGAACAATACCACCTTAGGCCACGTTCATGAGGACTCTAAGAGATATCGAACTGCCTTACAAATGTTTGGTCAGATAAAAGGTTACATTGATAAACATGAAAAAAAATGCACCCAGAGAGATTGTGATGGACAGAACAATACCACCTTAGGCCCCGTACATGCAGACTCTAAGAGATATGTAACTGCCTTACATATGTTTGGTAAATGTAGTTGAGAAGTGTCCTGTTTTCCGTTGTTAAGGCTGTGATGACTTGTGGAAATCCTTTCGATGGACAGAACAATACCGCCTTAGGCCCCGTACATGCGGACTCTAAGAGATATGTACCTGCCTTCCATACGTTTGGGTAAACGTGGTCCAGAAGTTTCCTGTTTTCCGTTGTGGAAATCCTTTTGATGGACAGAACAATACCAACTTAGGCCCCGTACATGCGGACTCTAAGAGATATGTAACTGCCTTCCATATGTTTGGTAAACGTGGTCCAGAAGTTTCCTGTTTTCCGTTTTGATGGACAGAACAATACCAACTTAGGCCCCGTACATGCAGACTCTAAGAGATATGTAACTGCCTTCCATACGTTTGGTAAACGTGGTCCAGAAGTTTCCTGTTTTCCGTTGTGGAAATCCTTTTGATGGACAGAACAATACCAACTTAGGCCCCGTACATGCGGACTCTAAGAGATATGTAACTGCCTTCCATATGTTTGGTAAACGTGGTCCAGAAGTTTCCTGTTTTCCGTTGTGGAAATCCTTTTGATGGACAGAACAATACCAACTTAGGCCCCGTACATGCGGACTCTAAGAGATATGTAACTGCCTTCCATATGTTTGGTAAACGTGGTCCAGAAGTTTCCTGTTTTCCGTTGTGGAAATCCTTTTGATGGACAGAACAATACCAACTTAGGCCCCGTACATGCGGACTCTAAGAGATATGTAACTGCCTTCCATATGTTTGGTAAACGTGGTCCAGAAGTCTCCTGTTTTCCGTTTTGATGGACAGAACAATACCAACTTAGGCCCCGTACATGCAGACTCTAAGAGATATGTAACTGCCTTCCATACGTTTGGTAAACGTGGTCCAGAAGTTTCCTGTTTTCCGTTGTGGAAATCCTTTTGATGGACAGAACAATACCAACTTAGGCCCCGTACATGCGGACTCTAAGAGATATGTAACTGCCTTCCATATGTTTGGTAAACGTGGTCCAGAAGTTTCCTGTTTTCCGTTTTGATGGACAGAACAATACCAACTTAGGCCCCGTACATGCGGACTCTAAGAGATATGTAACTGCCTTCCATACGTTTGGTAAACGTGGTCCAGAAGTTTCCTGTTTTCCGTTGTGGAAATCCTTTTGATGGACAGAACAATACCAACTTAGGCCCCGTACATGCGGACTCTAAGAGATATGTAACTGCCTTCCATATGTTTGGTAAACGTGGTCCAGAAGTTTCCTGTTTTCCGTTGTGGAAATCCTTTTGATGGACAGAACAATACCAACTTAGGCCCCGTACATGCAGACTCTAAGAGATATGTAACTGCCTTATCCTCTGTGATCATAGAATTAAAACACAGTAGACGGGACTGTGATAACTGTAGTACGTTTGCAGTACACCAGACTTGACACAAGTATGCGGCTGAGACACGTAAATGTGGTCGATAAGTGTCCTGTTTTCCGTTGTTGGAGTTGTGATGAGCTGTGTGTATCCTTTTGATTGAAACAACTCTTGTATTGCCTTTTTTCCTTTGCATAGGAGGTCCTCGTTAAAGTCTCCGCAAACAATGACTGGCTGGTGACTCATCATGTCCAAGGAATCCAAGAGGCTTTCCAAGTTTGGTAGAAACTTCTTGAGACAGAAGTGTGGTGGTCGGTAAACAGCTGCAATCACGGCTCTGACTGGGGCCTCAAGTTTGACCACTACAAACTCGAGATCAGTCACATTTTGAAAGTACCTCCGAGCCTCTGCCTGAATGTGGCTCTTACAGTACACTGCAACTCCGCCACCATCTTTTGTTGCCATGTCTGGAAAGTTTGAGTAGGACACATGTCTGCTGCGTGCAAACATGTTGTATCCTTCCAAGTGGAACTTTGGGGAAACAAAGGATCCAGACAGATGTGTTTCCGTTATGCATAACACATCGGCAAGTGCCAGTTCATGGTGGCATTTCAGGTCCTCGATGTGAGATGGAAGTCCTTGTGCATTGTGGTGAATAATTTTGAGGTTTTGGGCTGTCCCGTCTGCCAATTTCACATGTTGCAAGAGTGGTCTTGTGCACTCAAATGACGCTTGGTTCATATTTTCCATTGCAGCTGTGATTTCAGGATCAGCATAAATTTTCTTTTCCTCAAAATCCGTGATGTGCAGCCCTTGAAGTGAGGTTGTCCTACTGAGGGCAACATACGACATTCCAGGCTCAAACACACGCTTCAGAGACACCACTGCAGACTCCATTGTCATGCCTTGCACTTTGTGAGCTGTGCAGGCAAAAGCCAACTTCATTGGGAACTGCCTTCGAACGGCTCCTTTTTTGGACATGTTCTCCTCAGTTCTCTCAATGTAGACCAGGTTATCCGATTGCCCTTGGATCTTCTTACGAAATCTCTGTCCGGCGGTTGGATTGTCCAGTTGAAGTCCAATCGTTGTCACTGTTGTTTGTCCGTCTTGCTGGCCTGTTACAATGTTGGCAATGGTTCCAAATGTTCCATTCACAAGTCCGTCCTCCACATCCAAATTCCTGAGTATCATTATGCGCACTCCGTGTGCAGCTTGTATGCAGTCAGGCAGATCTCTTTTCATCCCTTTGAAGCCCCCTGTTTGGATCATTTCACCTGTGGTGGGGTCTTTAGCATAGTCCTGTGCCTTAACGTTGACAAAATCAGTATGGAGAGCTGCCACAGTTTTTTGGTTGTGCTCATCAACCTCTTTGTTTGTTGCAAAGATATGCAGGGCATTGAGTGGACAATCCTTGATGTCGATAACACTCTGGGTGAGTAAAGCTCTGTCCTCGTCTCTGAGTGCGTCTGTCTTCGTCTTCACCCGCAACCTGTTCAGAAGCTCTGCAAAAACAAGATCATCCTTCTGCCGCATGATCTGTGTCAGATTGACCATTCGGAAGTTGTCTTTCCAAACGTCGAGCACACCCTCCTCATACACGCAAAGTGGTTTAGCTTTGCCAAGCGGTGGCAGTTGGTAAAAGTCTCCTACTGCCAAGATGGACATGCCTCCGAAGGGTTTCTTGTTGCCTTTGATCTGTTGAAATCTCCAGTGGATGTAGGCAAATAAGTCCTTTGAAACCATGGAGATTTCATCTATTATTAGAATTTCCGCACTGGACAATATTGCTCTCATTTCATCCAGTGCATTTCCAAGTCCCAGATATGGTGGTTTCAAACTTCTTGGCAATTTTAGCATTGAATGCAAGGTCTTGCCAGAGATGTTGAAGGCTGCAGTGCCAGTAAATGCAGTCAGTAGCACTGCAGGCGTGGACATGTCCCCTTGGTCGCGGAATCTCGGGAGTTGGCGCAGAATCTTGGTTGCCTCCTCGTGTACGCATTTGATTACATGTGACTTTCCACAACCAGCTCCACCAGTCACAAAGTAAAAGAACTGTTCTGGATTGTCACCCCAGACACGTTTGAGGCACCATTCACGCACAGTGTAAAATATAGATGCCTGTGTTTCATTGAGGCTTTGGTATAGCTTCCTCACAAAGTCCGGGCTCAGCTTTGGTGCCTCTATTGCTGGTACAGCTATACTGCTGGTACGATCCACTGCAAAGTCTGGTATGTTGTCCATCTCATTCTCCTCATTAGGGTTTATTTCTCCTCGTTGGTTGATGCATTCCAGACGATCCACTTCCACCTCAGGTGCAAAGCTGTTCCACGCATCAACGACCAGACCTTCCTGTTGAATTTTTTCCAGTGCCTCTTCTATTCGTTTGCCGTGTCCTTCATACTTCTTCTTATTGGCATCGACCAGAGTCCGTACCTCATATCTCCACTTACGACCACATTTGTAAAACTGTTCGTATGTGGGGAATTCTTTGCTTTTCAGGTCATCATTTGATCTGTGTGGGAGGTACAGTTTGAGCAGTCGTCCGTAGAACCTTTCTGGATCTCTCTCTTCTGAGAAGCGGGCAAATCTAATGATGGCTGGCTTTCCTACAGTTCTTTTTTGAATGTGTCCTTTGTCATTCAAAAGGGGAACTGCATTTTTTCCTTTGCATTGTTGTCCATACACAGTCCTGTATTGAGATGCAAAGTCAGCCAAACACAAACGTTCATATTCAGGTGTTTTGGGTCTTTCTGCATATTTTTCTGGTAGTCCTGACATCCACACTTGGTCTGAATCTGGTGAAACATCCTTCAATCTGCTCATAGGAAGACTCATCTTCATCGCGTTGTCGTCAGTCTGAATGAAGACCACATTTCGCGAGCACTTTTTGAGTGGCAAGCTGCATGTCCGTGCCACAGACTCTTGAGCGCTAACCTCTCTGTGTTTAGCGTATGCCTGCATTATGTGCTTCATTTCATCTTTCTCGTTGACGTCCTTTTTCTTCACATCACGAATGACTTGATCCAGGAACTGGGTCATCTCATGTTCTGGCTTGGACACGTACGACATCATGTACATAAGACAGCTGTACTCATCCAGCACGAATTGGATGTCCATGTTAGCGTTCCATGCTCTCAACAAATCTGCATTGTATCCATTCACCCAGCAGTCCTTTGGATCACGTTTCAGCACAATGACATTGCTCATTGTTAAATTGTTGACATATTTCCTGTATTCCTCATAGGTGAGGTTGCATTTTTCCAGCAGCTCAGACAAGTTGTTGAATGAGGCATTTGGGTCACTAATGAAATTCCGCAGCGTTTGTAGCTTGTCCTTGGCCTCCTTTTGTTGAATCCGAAGAGCTCTGTTCTTTCGTTTTCCCTTTTTGCCTTTGCGTCTGGCTTTTTGACCACTTACCTGTTGCTGCTCATCATCATCATCGTCATTGTCATCATCTTCTTTTGGATAGGTGATGATGGTCTTGTCCATGGGAAGTTTTGGAAACCCAAATCGGCACAATACATTACCTTTCTTGCAAGATTTTGAATGGTTCCTGCTGTGGACTTGAACCTCGGACACAATCTTGTGAAGCTCCGGGTCTGCATTTGGGTCTGGCATCTGGCACGTTATGTATTGGTCGATGAACTTGGTTACTACGGCGTCATCTTGGTCTCCAAACTCGGGTGCATCTTTGATCCAAACCAGCAAGTGAATGTGAGGACTTCCTCTGGCTTGAAACTCCACTCGATAGAAGTAGTCCTCTACTTCTCCTATGGGCTGTGCAGGTGACAGTATCAGATCTGCCATCAGCGCGTCTACTCTTTTCTCAAACAGCCGCATAACAGTCACAGGGTTGCTGCGAAGTATCTCACATTTGGCATTCCAGTCGAGCTGTGAAAAGTCAACTTGTTCTCCTTGTTGAGCTTTTACTGCCTCTATGACCTCTGGCCATCTCATTTCAGCCGCAGAAAATGTGAGGAAGAATGTAGGCTTTCCCAACTGCCTGACCATAGCATTCAGGTCTTTGAGTGTTTTTTCCCAGTATGCTGGAGTACCTCGCAGAGGTTGCATGAAGCGTGTTGCGTCCTTATTTGTAATTAGTTTTTCCACCTCTTGTTTATCCTGGAGCATCTTGCTTGAGATTTTGCGTCCATCCCTGGTCATCGGTTTTCCTTTGCGCATTTGGATTGACATGCTGTTTGTAGCCATGTGTGTTTCTGTCACAAACTGCGAGAAGAACAGGTAACACTGGTCGCTTGCAAAGCGGGGGTCAACACAGAACAGTCTCGCATTGAAGTACTTGCTCGGTGACAGTTTTTTTTCCCTGACCTCATCTAATGTGTTCTCGCCTGTTGGGAACTGCACAGGGAAGGCCATGGCTTCTAGTTTAGGTATGGCAAAGAATCCAACAGGTTTGTTTCCTTGTGCCGGTGCAACACTGAAAATTCCATCACCATAAGACAACACTTCCTGTGCTATGTCAGGTGGCTGCATGCAAGAGTCCAAGACCAGACCAGGACGAAGTTCCTCTTTGTCTGGGTTTTTCGACTGGTCAGCCTGCTCACTTGCATCTCCATTGTCCTGTTGTGGCTCTTCTTCATCACATTGCAGATCATCTGGGAGACTGTCGAATGTAGCAGTTTCATCTATAGATACATCTTTGTATTCTGAATGGATGTCTTTGAGTGTCGCTAGTCCAGCTAGCACATTCTTCATGTTGACGGTGAAGAAGTACTGATGTCCTTTGTACTTGATGCGTCGTTTCAGTTTAACTTGCAATAGCTGGGCATCACTGCTGGGTCTTGGGAGACAGTTCACTGTGGCTTCTACCTCAGAAGGCACACACACAACAGCACCGTGTACTGCTCTTTGCTGTCCTTTTGGCAACGCAACGATTTTGGCAAAAGGCAAGATCTTTGCAATCAGCTGTCTCTCCAGCACATTCAGTTCAGCCAGTTCTGAAGGAATTGGTGCCAGCTCCAATTTATTTGCCGCTGCAATAGATGGCATGTTTCCTCTTCTCAGGTGATCATCACAGCTGTAGCAGATCCACTCCTGCATTCTTTCATGTGGCATGGAACAGGTGGACAAGCATCCCATGTCACAGACATGAACATACTTACCAGTTAAGCAAGCAGAAGCCACATCAATGTTTTTGATGTATTTTGTTCTGTTGCATCGCATTACTTGATTAGGAAACAGAGTGCGGTGGCACACTGTACAGACATAGGTGGGTCCTTGCTTCGTCTTTTCCCGGAATGAAGAAATAGCAGCCTCCATCACAGCGTTGATCACAGGCTGTGGCTGATCTTTGGGCATTGCAGTTTGGTCGCAGTTGATTACAGTCCGTCTGTATTTCCTTTTGATTCTTAGGGCACACTGCAACTTGTGGTATATTTGAAATGCAGCGTTTGTAGCCAACTTATCCTTTTTTTGCTGGGTGCAGCGCCGTATATGATGCAGCCTGAATGCTGGGTCACTGTAGTACCTTTCTTGAAAACTTTGTCTTTGTTTCTGCCTGTAGTCCTGGTCACATGTATACCTTGATGTGACATACGTTTTTTGTTTCTGCCTGTAGTCCTGGTCACATGTATACCTTGATGTGACATACGTTTTTTGTTTCTGCCTGTAGTCCTGGTCACATGTATACCTTGATGTGACATACGTTTTTTGTTTCTGCCTGTAGTCCTGGTCACATGTATACCTTGATGTGACATACGTTTTTTGTTTCTGCCTGTAGTCCTGGTCACATGTATACCTTGATGTGACATACGTTTTTTGTTTTTGCTTGTATTCCTGGTCACGAGCATACTTTGATGTGATATATGCTATCTTCCTCTCTCTGACATCACAATGTGTATTATATCTCTTGGTCATGTATTTTCTCTGTTGATTCCGAAAATCCAGGTCTGTGTTGTATCTTCTGATAATGTACAAGTTCCTTTTGGCTCGAAGATGATGATCAGCAGCAGACAACTGCTTTCGTTTTCGATAATGGCAATCTTGGGTATATTTAGTCTTCATAGCAGCCAATTTTTTCATCCGAAAGTGTGAACAGCTGGCATACTTGTTTTTTTCGTATTTGTTTCTTGTATTGCTTTTCTGTCCAGATGTAGATTTGTCCTCCGTCTTTGTGCTTGTAGTTGTTCCTCGCAAAGCTTTGCGTCGCCTTTCCTTACTCAGTTTGGAAAGCTTTTCTACTGCTTCCTCGACTTCCACATCATCTTGTTGTTGTTGGACATCTGAAGTGTCGCCTGACTTGGTTTCTTGGGTCTGTGTCATGGTTTCTAGTTGAGGTACCTCCATGTTGCTCTCTGTGAGTTGTTTCGTGACACAACTTTCTGATGGTGGTACAGCAGGAGGACTTTGTGTGTTCTCCACATCATCTGGCTGTCCATGACATTCACTGGATTTATCAACGCTATGAAAAGAAACTGGCACAAACTCATAGCTGGCATGGGTACCACGGTTGTTAAACAGCCTGTGCAGATGGTTGATAAGGTCACTGAGGTGGCAGAAAGTCAGCATAATAGCAGTTCCATCAGGGTAGGGCAATCCTCTTGCATTTCTTGAATGAGAATCGAAGACTCCGTATCGTCCTGATCTATCACGGAACACTGCAATGCACTCTGGAGATACAATCAGGATAGCATGGGTGACATCTGTTGACAGAGACTCAAGCTGTACATCCAGAGGCAACCAGCCACCAGGGCTTCCTTCTCGGGCCTTCAGGAGTCCACATCTGACTGAGGACATGTGCACATTGTAGACATTGTTGTCCAATACAACTTGTTGTGGCATTTCCTCAACAGTCAGGTGGTCCTGAACATATCGGTCCTCCAACAGTAGCTGGTTTTTGATCCCAACATAGAGTGAGTCTCCCATCTCGAGCACTCTGTCAAGGTTGGCAGTGTTGATCTGTGATCCCTCGCTGTGGTAGGCCAGAAATGTAAGTGCAATGCAGGTGCACTGATGATTTCTGCTAAAGACGTGATATCTGTGATCACTCTGACTGTGGGTGGCCCTCACAGAAAAAATAGGTTTGCTCCTTCTTTGCTGTGGCTCTTCAATGTGAGGTTCTTCATGTGGCCAGTTGGGAAGCTGAGCAAAGTGTGATATGAAGATTTTTTAAGTTATCTTATTGCTGCAGTATTTGTGTTCATTTTTTTTCAGAATTTCATAAGAAAAAAACAGTATTTAGTACAAATTAATTTAAAAAAACATTTCACCTCATATTAATATTAGAAATGTCAGAAAAGATGGGCTTATTAGGGACGTGTAACCCATAATTTCAGGGCTGTCAAGCATGTTTGTGTTTTATCCAATGTGACTTAAAGTTTATATGTATGTATGTATGTTCATTATATTTTTGTTTTAAAAGATAAAAATATTATTTGCAAATTGAATGTCATTGAAAGACCTTGAAAATCTACCATCAGTCAGCTTTCTTTAAGCAAATAAACATGTACTATTTATTTCAAGATTTCATAATTGTGCTTTATGTGCCCCTCTCCGGGTCATGTGTAAATATTAACTCAGGATTTGCAAAACTATTGTAAGATTTTGAAGCCTAAAAAGCAACCAAGTATGTAAATTGTGTAGTTGTGTATACAGATAGCTATTTGAAACACTGGTGTTGGCATCTCACATGGAACGTTTAGGTTCACTTTATAGTTTTAGACTTACCTTATCATTTCTATTGGGTTTTTTTTTTTATTTATTTATTTATTTTTTACATAATTTCATAAGAAGAAATAGAATGTAGTATTAATTACTTAATGAGACTAAATGAAATTACTAAATGAGATTAGTATTTAAATTTAAAAAATATTTCACCGGAAATTAATATATTAGAAATGTGGGCTTATTAAGGATGTTTAACCCATAATTTCACCTTTTTTTTCCTCTCCAGTGCTCTGTTAGTTTGTTTACGTTTAGGCATTAGTAATTACATTTTGGTTTCACACAAGACACAAAGTTGCAGAAAGCTTTCCTGTTTCCCCTGAAACGCCGTTTAGGTTCACTTATTTTTAGACTTACCTTCTTTGTCTCCTCTCTTTTCTTTTTTTAAAATGTATTTTCAGTGTTCTGATAGTTAGGTTATAGGTTATAGTAAGGGTCAAAATAATTGGTTAGGTTTGGGAAAAGATAATGGATTCAGTTAAAGTAATTAAGGACCGAGCAGGAACCTGCAAGGTCCTTATTGTAATTGTTAAGTCTTGTTTTCACAAGTACAAATCTCACAATAGTTTTGTAAATCTAAAGTTACCATCAAGATGTGTACAATGGTTGATTTGAAAAAAGAAGTCACAAACTTCCTCATTTATTGCTGTTGTGATGTTGATTATGTTTTCAAAACACACCACTGTCAATCAAATGTGAAGTCAACACACCCATATCGTACAAATGTTTAGTATGATTGTTTTGTATGAAGTCATGTTGTTAGCTTGTGATTGTCTGTGTCTGCGTTTTGGGTGTCTGATGAGACATGATATCAAGTTAAAGAAAATCAAGACATTAAGTAGAACAATGTACTCACCTGATACACATTCCAAAGACTATTACACACACAAAATGCTAGATTGGTGAAGAATAAAAAAAACCTACCTTTTCAACTGGAGAACGGGGGCAAGTGGGTGCATCTGGCCCCCGTTCTGTAGAGGTCATCCAGAGGTTCTTTGACTGTGGTGGTGTCTGTATTTTCAGAACCTTGTAGGCTGGAGAATGAGTTGGGGTTGGTGCATTCTCCATTTTCCATAGC
Source organism: Argyrosomus regius (assembly GCA_946959425.1). NCBI lineage: Eukaryota > Metazoa > Chordata > Actinopteri > Sciaenidae > Argyrosomus > Argyrosomus regius. The sequence goes on from CAMPSB010000145.1 coordinate 14,006, forward strand.
CGGCTGGTTTGTGGAGGTGTCTCAGGCATTATCTGTACTTGATGGTCGGAAGTGGTTGGGTTGAGTTGTGCAGGATCTGCAAGGTCGAGCCTTGTCCAACGCACTTTCTGAGCGCGGGATCGCTTGCCCTTCCTAGGCATCTTGGAAACAATTTAAAGATATATTTACAATGCACTAACTATTACCCTTGTCTTCTTGGTCACACGCGGGCCTGCAGTGGTCTTCCTCGTCTCAAGTGGTCCTGCAATATAGAAAAGCCTGTACAACAATAACTCACAAAATATCACAATTGTAACAATAATATGCAACTGTAAGTGATTTCAACTAAATGAATTTGCTAATTTAACTGTCCCTAGACCAGCATAAAAAGCTAAACTATACAAACTCCACTCTAAATCTAACCTACTCCAAACCTAACCTAAATAATAAATGTGCAAAAAATATGAAAAGTTAGCTTAGTCTGTGTTGAAGATGCTGGACACAGGAAACCTGGAAAAGTCAGAAAATACAGTGATTTCTATACTAAATATTGATGACCACATAATGAAAAAACAGCATAATGTGAAATACTTACTCCGATGTGAAACAACAAAATGGTGATGCCTTTTCAGGTTTTAGCCTACAAAATAAATAAATACAAGATGTTGATGAGACAGTAACACTTAATTAGATGTGAGTTTGACCAAACAACAATTATTGAATAAACATTATTGTTGCCAATTCCTTTTTTACCAGTTACTAGTTTTTGTACAAACAATCTATTATTTTCCCCCATTCTATGATTTTTTAAAAAAATAATAATATTGATTAACCCGATTACACCTTTGCTTCAGATATATTTGTACATCACTATACATGACATCACATAACAGTGATTGAAAGTTCTTCATTAATAATAATTTCATTGTTTCTCAACATTACAAAACATATTTTAAAAAATTGCTTACCTGAAAAGGTGAAGACGAACAACTGAATACTGAAGGTCAACGAAGAACTGGATACTCAAGTCTCTTAAGTGAAGTAGTGTTTATCTAGAACAGGACGACAACAGTGAGCATCGCAGGCATGTAACAATAATGTCTTTATTTATGTTTTAAATAATTGAATAAATGTATCACTTATTCTTAAAAATCAGTATGAAGCTGATTACAATCATTTGAATTAAATACACACATAGCACTAGAAACAGAGCAAATAGTGTTGATAAAAAAAACAAACACATCATTTATGAAGGTAGTTTATGTTAATAACCGTCTTTGACAAACACTCACCAGTAAAGAAATGGTCAATAGCTGTAAATCTGTGAGGTGAAAAACAGGATTAAAGCTTGCAAAGAAGATGCTCCACAGCTCCACTTGAGGATCAAGACATATGAATGGATAGGTTGATAATTCAATTGACATCACAGCTCGGTAACAACATGGTAATAGTTAGGTAAAATCTGATAATAGTGGTGAATACTTTCAAATGCTTTCAGTGTAATATGCACCCAATATTAAATTTAAGCCATTAATTGCTATGACTCTGGTATTACAAATACACCTTATTACATAATAACCTCTATTATTGAAATAGTACTGCTGTATTAATATCAGAAGAAAACAGGATTAAAGCTTGCACCAAAAATGCTCCACAGTGCCACTTGAGGATTGAGGCATATCAATGGATAGGTTGAATATTCTATAGCCTGCCATAGTTTAACAAGCTTTAAGTAAGTAGTGAGTACTTATCCAAAACAAAACAATATGCTACTCTGTGTCAGGTACCACTTGACATTACCCCAGTATTAATATCAGAAGACAGTATTACATTATAAACTTAAAGTACAGCTGTTTCAATGTTAAAACTCAAAGTAAACCACATCCTCACAAAAAACAAAAACAAAACAGGACTATAAGCAAGAAGCTACCATCAAAATCCACATAAGGTCATCCACATATCACACTAACAGTAAGTAGTTAGTCAGGCCAACATTGTACACAAAGCTCAATGAAACATTAAAAATGCCATTTTTACAAAATTAAATCAAAAATCAAATCAAAATTAATCAAGGAAAACACTGTTAGCATAATGGCAGCTTCCCACATATACACACTCATACACAAGACAAACCACAGCAGTGTTAGCAAAGAAACTTTACAACCAGCCTCTCTTGTGCACTTACACACAGCAGTTAACATTAATAACAACACAACATTAATATTACTGACTTAATCATAAACTGTTGTGGCCTACATTATCAACTCACGATGCATTATTAGCTGTCTGTCAGTAAAATCAAATCAATGAACCCATGCAGTGCACTCTTAGAATCAATTGCATTTACAAGCTAACAGCAGACACACGTTGTCAATCATCAAAAAATTATAGCTACAACTACAACTACAACTACGACTACAAGAAGCTAACATCAAGGTCCACAAACAATACTAGCCTATACGATTTATAGTATATCTAACCAACAGTAATATTTTTTTTAGATTAAAAATGTCATTTGTACAACACTGGTCAAGAACACACTGTGTTAACCGGATTCCTGTCCGGCTGCTGGACCTAGTCCGACAGTACAGAGGAGAAGCCGTCTCCTGGGACCTAAGTGTTTCGCCTACTTCTGGGTTAACCCCCTTCGCTATCCACAGCAGTGGGACCACAAACACAGGAGCTCTGGATTGACTGTGAGAGGCTGTGGACTATTTTTGTCACACGGTAGCTAACACTGTACATTTGTTGCTAAGACTTTTTCCTGCGCTAACCTGCTCTCTCTCTCTCTCACACACACTCACACACACACACGCTCCCGCCCGTCTCTCTCTCTCTCTCGCTCACTCCACAGCTAGTACACTACTCTTATAATAACTGTTAGCATCATGGTAGCATCCTGACACACAAAATCAAGCAAGCAGCAGGCGGGAGAGACATGTAATGCTCAATAATTTAAAAAATCGCAGCCCACACGCGCACACACACAGCAGTCTGTACATTAATATTAGTGAATAATCCAAAGGGGGAGCTCCGGGTTGACTGTGAGAGGCTGTGGTCTTTATTTTTGTCACTCGGTAGCTTACACTGTATATTTGTTGCTAAGACTTTTTCCTGCGCTAACCTGCTCTCTCTCTCTGTCTCTGTCTCTCTCTCTCTCTCTCTCACACACACACACACACACGCACGCACGCTCCCGCCCGTCTCTCTCTCTCTCGCTCGCTCGCTCACTCGCACCTTACGCACAGCTAGTACACTACTCTTATAATAACTGTTAGCATCATGGTAACATCCTGACACACAAAATCAAGCAAGCAGCAGGCGGGAGAGACATGTAATGCTCAATAATTTAAAAAATCGCAGCCCACACGCGCACACACACAGCAGTCTGTACATTAATATTAGTGAATAATCCAAAGGGGGAGCTCCGGGTTGACTGTGAGAGGCTGTGGACTTTATTTTTGTAACACGGTAGCTTACACTGTACATTTGTTGCTAAGCCTTTTTCCTGCGCTAACCTGCTCTCTCTCTCTCTCTCTCTCTCTCTCTCTCTCTCTCTCTCTCACACACACACACACACACACACACACACACACACACACACACGCGTGATCCCGCCCGCCCGTCTCTCTTTCTCTCTCGCTCGCTCCTTACGCACAGCTAGTGCACTACCGTGGACCGTTATAAATTGCTTCGTCATGTTGCTAAAGCTACCTAGCCTAAGTTAGCTCGCTAAACGGGCGGCTCGGCTAAGACCGTTACCCGCTAGTTTAGCGCTAAGACCGTTAGCCGCGGCCTTAGCATTAGTTTAGCGCTAAGATCGTTAGCCGCGGCTAGCGGGTAACGCGGACCACGGCTAACGGTCTTAGCCATTCGTTTAATAAATTAGCTAAATAAAATGACAAACGTCGTAAAAATGAAACTCCAATATACTCGCCACTACATATAACAAACGATCTTTCAGACAAAAATAGCAGTGAATATTTTAAATATAATACCGACCAAGCTATCTAAAATATCCACTCATTCACTTATCATTAAAGGAAGCCACACATTATAGACTCATGTAATAATTGTACCAGCAGACAGTAGTTTAAAAGCTCAAACATAAAAAAAATGTTTAAATTGTTAAATAAAAATGTTAACATTATAAGGCACAATTGTAACGGTAGCATGCTAGCGAAATACACAGTTAATAAAAATACGTCTTCTTACCTCAGACGAAGAGTCAGAGAGGAGGAGTCCCGCCTGGAGTACAGTATTTAAATCCAGCCAAAACACAAAGAGCCAATTAGATTCGTCCCGTAACTGTCCTCCAATCAAAGTTATTAAATATCAAATCAGGTCATAAAACGCGACAGCAGCTTGTCGTTACGGTGATGACGTCCGAAGGGCACGGTTGAGGGTGCAGAGCAGGTCAGAGAGCAGAGAGAGTGCGTCTGTATTTTCCTATATTTTCTGTTTATCGTATCCTCTCTCCTTCACCATGATACACACATAATACACGGTTAATTAGCAGTCTTACCTGTGTTTAATTCGGCGTACGTGTAATCCACTAACCACCCCGTGTTCTAATGCTACATCTTGTTTTTCCACCTATTACCGTGGTTTTCTCACACTGAAATAGTGAGGCTGGTAACGAGTTGATGCGACATAGCCGGCCAAAAAGTTTGTATTTATGTATTATATTGATGCCAAATTGACAAGAAGACTGTTGAGATATGACGACGTTTTTCTTGTGTTTCTACACGTATGTGTTTTTATGTAAACGCAAATAATTGTTAATATATGATATTTCTTAAAGGGAGTTTGGCATAAAGTTTTCCTAGGAGTATGCAGGGAGGATCATGATTTAATTCAAGCTGCTAAAGTAACTAAATAACAAATAAACATATTGATGGGAATAATAAGTAAGTAATAATAATAATAATAAATTAATAATAATAAGTAATGGTATAATACCAATGAGTGTCTGTTTTGTGTGTGTGTGTGTGTGTGTGTGTGTGTGTAAGAATAACAGTGAGCGAGCGCTCACTGTACATGGTGTCTAATGCAACAATAATGATGAAGTCTAGAATTTTTTATGAACATTTATTGTAAGTTTCAAAATGTCTTAAATAAACAAGACATCATCAGGGCTATTTCCCATTCCACAATTACATTACAGTAAAAACAGAGATTTCAAATGTCATTTGCAGCATCATATGGGATAAGAAACACCTTCCTAATTTTTGCAGTTGTGAAAACTCAATCCAGTATCAGCCTCACAAAACATGGTCTTTCAGATCCTCGGCAATAAATAAACTTCTTTGTGTCACTATTTTGACACACTGAACAGACAGACAGACCAGACACACATGCACTCACACACACACACACACACACACACACACACAGTCTTGTTGTGTGTGTGTGTGTGTGTGTGTGTGTGTTTGTGCGTGCTTGTGTGGTCTTGTGTCTGTTAATGAGAGAGTTTTACAAAGTCTTTTATTTTGAAGGAACTCTTATTTTGAAAGTCTGTGTGTCTCTCTACCTATGTGTCTGTGTATGTGTCTGCGACAGAGAAGGATAAAATGGCCGACATTAAAAATGTAGTCCTGATAGTCATTGATATTATAAAGACAGTGAAAAGAGCCCCCCCCCCGCTCCCTGTCTGTGTGTCTGTGAGAGGGGCCAGGTGGAGCCCACCAATCAGAGCAGAGTAATGAACCGCAGCTGCTCCCTGTCTGTCTGTGTCTCCCTCTATCCATCTATCTGTCTGTGTTTATCTCTGAGAGAGAAGGATAAAATGGATAAAATGGCTGACATTCAAACTGTATTATTGACAGTCATTGTTATTATACAGAGAGTTCAATCAAGTTAATCACAGTCAGGCTTGTGGGGGGCAGTTAAGGAGAAAGTTTTACAGTCTTTTATTTTGAAGGAACTCTTATTTTGAAAGTCTTGTTGTGTGTGTGTGTGTATGTTTGTGTGTGTGTGCGTGTGTGTTTTGCCTGTTGAGGAGAGAGTTTTCTAAAATATTTTGTTTTGAAGGGACTCTTATTTTGAAAGTCTGTGTGTCTCTCTATCTATGTCTGTGTATGTGTCTGCGACAGAGAAGGATAAAATGGCCGACATTAAAAATGTAGCCCTGATAGTCATTGATATTATAAAGACAGTGAAAACAGCCCCTCCCCCCTCTGCTCCCTGTCTGTGTCTGTGAGAGGGGCCAGGTGGAGCCCACCAATCAGAGCAGAGCAATCAACCGCAGCTGCTGTGTGACATTAAACAGTGCTGGCCCCTCCCCCCTCTGCTCCCTCAGGCAGGAGGTTGCCAAGCAACCAGGGCGGGCCCTAATCAGCAGAGCAGTTAGGTGCACCTGTTAGAATGTCAGTTGGAAATGCCCAGAGAGAGAGACAAAATGCTGAAAGTCACCCGTCGAACAGAAAGGACTCCTGACCAAACCGTTGCTCCAATCACTGAACCGACTTTACTGTGAGCATGCTGAGCCCTTCCTGAACGTCTAGAGACCTGTTTTGTGTGATAACATGAAGAAATGTCCCCTTTAGAGCGATTCAAAGAAACATTAATTCTGCTTTCCTCCAGAAATTTTCCCGCTTTTTTAACATGGCAGTCTATGGGGCTGTGGATGGGTGTTGCTGCCGCATCTTTGCGTGTGACGCCAAAACTATAAAGGTGACAGCTTCAGCAGTGTTATCACTGCGACCACCGCAAATTTTCCTACATTTCTATGTATAAATTATTTCTGTAGAGTGACATTTGCGGCCTTGAGCGCAGTTTACAAATTTATTTTTCAATGAATTTCTCTCTCCCTCTGCCCTCTAGCGATGATGTCACCAACTGTAGCTCGCGAACATTCTACCAATACACACCCATTCATTTTTTGGCGTGGTTTTTGGCGATTTTTGGCAAAACCGTTTGCCGAAACGCTTAGAAAAGTCATAGCACACCATTCCCGATCGAGCCGCACGTTTTGATACCACTTTTGTGTATGTGCGACCAAAACTCTGGGAGGAGAAGCGAACCGAAAAAACATACGGAAGAAATATAAGAATAATAATAACTAGAAAAATTTCTAAAGAAATTTTGAGTGTGCCTGACTCTGGCCCCGTCGCCCCCATACATTATTATTGACACTGCTCAGCAAATTCAGTATTAATACAACAAGCTGTGTGAGTGAAAACAGCCCCTCCCCCCTCTGCTCCCTCAGGCAGGAGGTTGCCAAGCAACCAGGGCCAACTGCCGGGCCCTAATCAGCAGAGCAGTTAGATGCACCTGTTAGAATGTCAGTTGGAAATGCCCAGAGAGAGAGACAAAATGCTGAAAGGCACCCGTCGAACAGAAAGGACTCCTGACCAAACCGTTGCTCCAATCACTGAACCGACTTTACAGTGAGCATGCTGAGCCCTTCCTGAACGTCTAGATAACAGTTTTGTGTGATAACATGAAGAAATGTGCCTCTATGAGTGATTCAAAGAAAGGTTACTTCTGCTCTCCTCCAGAAATTTTCCCGCTTTTTTAACATGGCAGTCTATGGGGCTGTGGATGGGTGTTGCTGGCGCATCTTTGTGTGTGACGCCAAAACTATACAGCCGACAGCTTCAGCAGTGTTATCACTGCGACCACCACAAATTTTCCTACGTTTCTATGTATAAATTATTTCTGTAGTGTGACATTTGCGGCTTTGAGCGCAGTTTACAAATTTATTTTTCGACGAATTTCTCTCTCCCTCTGCCCTCTAGCGATGATGTCACCAACTGTAGCTCGCGAACATTCTACCAATACACACCCATTCATTTTTTGGCGTGGTTTTTGGCGATTTTTAGGCAAACTGTTTGGTGAAACCCTTAGAAAAGTCATAGCATACCGATCCCGGCCGAGCCGGTCGATTTGACACCTTTTTTGTGTATGTGCGACCAAAACTCTGGGAGGAGTAGTCGACCGAAAAAACGTACGGAAGAATAATAATAATAACTAGAAAAATTTCTAAAGAAATTTTGAGTGTGCCTGACTCTGGCCCCGTCGAGCCCTACATTAAATAGCTGTCAGCGTGTGTTTTGTCTGTTAATTAGAGGGTTTTCCAAAGTCTTAGGGTTTTCTAAAGTCTTTTATTTTGAAGGGACTCTTATTTTGAAAGAATTTTGTCTAGTGTGTGTGTGTCTGTGTGTCTGTGTGTGTCTGTCTGTCTGTCTGTGTCTCCCTCTATCCATCTATCTGTCTGTGTTTATCTCTGAGAGAGAAGGGATAAAATGGCCGACATTCAAACTGTATTATTGACAGTCATTGTTATTATACAGAGAGTTCAATCAAGTTAATCACAGTCAGGCTTGTGGGGGGGCAGTTAAGGAGAAAGTTTTACAGTCCTTTATTTTGAAGGAACTCTTATTTTGAAAGTCTTGTTGTGTGTGTGTGTGTGTGTGTGTATGTTTGTGTGTGTGTGCGTGTGTGTTTTGCCTGTTAAGGAGAGAGTTTTCTAAAATATTTTATTTTGAAGGGACTCTTATTTTGAAAGTCTGTGTGTCTCTCTATCTATGTCTGTGTATGTGTCTGCGAGAGAGAAGGATAAAATGGCCGACATTAAAAATGTAGCCTTGATAGTCATTGATTAAGATAGCCCCTCCCCCCTCTCCTCCCTCAGACAGGCTTGAGGTTGCCAAGCAACCAGGGCCAACTGCCGGCCCTAATCAGCAGAGCAGTTAGGTGCACCTGTTACAATGTCAGTTGGAAATGCCCAGAGAGAGAGAGAGAAAATGCTGAAACCGCCCGTCGAAAAAGACGGTGTGGTGGCCAAACCGTTTGGCCTATCATTGAACCGACTTCACTATGAGCATCTTGAGCTCCTCCTGATCATCTACATATATATTTGAGGCGAAAATTGTATAAACCTTGGCCTTGGTAGTCATAGAAAGAACAGGTGCTCCCTGCTCCTTTTGGAAATTTCTCCTCTCCCGTTAACATGGGCGTAGATGCGGCCGTGGGTTGGTGTTGCTGCCGCATCTTTGTGTCTCACGCCAAAACTATAAAGCCGACAGCTTCAGCAGTGTTATCACTGCGACCACCACAAATTTTCCTACATTTCTAGCTATAAAATTATTTCTGTAGAGAGACATTTGTGGCCTCAATCGCAGTTTACAAATTTTTTTTTTGACGAATTTCTCTCTCTCTCTGCCCTCTAGCGATGACATCACCCACTCTAGGTCTGGGACATTCTACCAATACACACCCATTCATTTTTTTGGCGTGGTTTTTGGCGATTTTTGGCAAAACCGTTCAGTGAAACCCTTAGAAAAGTCATAGCATACCGATCCCGGCCGAGCCGGTCGATTTGACACCTTTTTTGTGTATGTGCGACCAAAACTCTGGGAGGAGTAGTCGACCGAAAAACGTACGGAAGAATAATAATAATTATAATAATAAGAATAATAAGTATGGTGGATAGTATATAGTGTGCTCTTTCAGGCACACTCAATAATAAAAATAAGTATGGGGAATAGTATATAGTGTGCTCTTTCAGGCACACTCAACTAGAAAAATTTCTAAAGAAATTTTGAGTGTGCCTGACTCTGGCCCCGTCGAGCCCTACATTAAATAGCTGTCAGCGTGTGTATGCGCGTGTGTGTGTGTTTTGTCTGTTAATTAGAGGGTTTTCTAAAGTCTTTTATTTTGAAGGGACTCTTATTTTGAAAGAATTTTGTCTAGTGTGTGTGTCTGTGTGTCTGTGTGTGTCTGTCTGTCTGTCTGTGTCTCCCTCTATCCATCTATCTGTCTGTGTTTATCTCTGAGAGAGAAGGATAAAATGGCCGACATTCAAACTGTATTATTGACAGTCATTGTTATTATACAGAGCGTTCAATCAAGTTAATCACAGTCAGGCTTGTGGGGGGCAGTTAAGGAGAAAGTTTTACAGTCTTTTATTTTGAAGGAACTCTTATTTTGAAAGTCTTGTTGTGTGTGTGTGTATGTTTGTGTGTGTGTGTGTGTGTGCGTGTGTGTTTTGCCTGTTGAGGAGAGAGTTTTCTAAAATATTTTGTTTTGAAGGGACTCTTATTTTGAAAGTCTGTGTGTCTTTCTATCTATGTCTGTTTATGTGTCTGCGACAGAGAAGGATAAAATGGCCGACATTAAAAATGTAGCCCTGATAGTCATTGATATTATAAAGACAGTGAAAACAGCCCCTCCCCCCTCTGCTCCCTGTCTGTGTCTGTGAGAGGGGCCAGGTGGAGCCCACCAATCAGAGCAGAGCAATCAACCGCAGCTGCTGTGTGAGATTAAACAGTGCTGAGAGAGAGAAAAACGTCTGAAAGCCACCCCCTCGAACAGAAAGGACTCCTGACCAAACCGTTGCTCCAATCTCTGAACCGACTTTACTGTGAGCATGCTGAGCCCTTCCCGAACGTCTAGAGACCTGTTTTGTGTGATTGTCAGGAAGAAATGTCCCCTTTACAGCGATTCAAAGAAACATTACTTCTGCTTTCCTCCAGAAATTTTCCCGCTTTTTAACATGGCAGTCTATGGGGCTGTGGATGGGTGTTGCTGCCGCATCTTTGCGTGTGACGCCAAAACTATAAAGGTGACAGCTTCAGCAGTGTTATCACTGCGACCACCACAAATTTTCCTACGTTTCTATGTATAAATTATTTCTGTAGAGTGACATTTGCGGCCTTGAGCGCAGTTTACAAATTTATTTTTCAATGAATTTCTCTCTCCCTCTGCCCTCTAGCGATGATGTCACCAACTGTAGCTCGCGAACATTCTACCAATACACACCCATTCATTTTTTGGCGTGGTTTTTGGCGATTTTTGGCAAAACCGTTCGGCGAAACCCTTAGAAAAGTCATAGCCTGCGTCGCCCGGCCGAGCCGGTCGATTTGACACCTTTTTGTGTATGTGCGACAAAAACTGTGGGACGAGTAGCGCGTCAAAAAAAGGGCGTAAGAATAATAATAATAATAATAATAAGCGCGGGGAATAACATATAGTGTGCTCTTTCAGGCACACTCAATAATAAGTATGGGGAATAGTATATAGTGTGCTCTTTCAGGCACACTCAACTAGAAAAATTTCTAAAGAAATTTTGAGTGTGCCTGACTCTGGCCCCGTCGAGCCCTACATTAAATAGCTGTCAGCGTGTGTATGCGCGTGTGTGTGTTTTGTCTGTTAATTAGAGGGTTTTCCAAAGCCTTTTATTTTGAAGGGACTCTTATTTTGAAAGAATTGTGTCTAGTGTGTGTGTGTCTGTGTGTCTGTGTGTGTCTGTCTGTCTGTCTGTGTCTCCCTCTATCCATCTATCTGTCTGTGTTTATCTCTGAGAGAGAAGGATAAAATGGCCGACATTCAAACTGTATTATTGACAGCCATTGTTATTATACAGAGAGTTCAATCAAGTTAATCACAGTCAGGCTTGTGGGGGGCAGTTAAGGAGAAAGTTTTACAGTCTTTTATTTTGAAGGAACTCTTATTTTGAAAGTCTTGTTGTGTGTGTGTGTGTGTGTGTGTGTGTGTGTCTGCGAGAGAGAAGGATAAAATGGCCGACATTAAAAATGTAGCCTTGATAGTCATTGATTAAGATAGCCCCTCCCCCCTCTCCTCCTTCAGACAGGCTTGAGGTTGCCAAGCAACCAGGGCCAACTGCCCTAATCAGCAGAGCAGTTAGGTGCACCTGTTAGAATGTCTAGTGATATAATTTTTATTTCTGTAGTACAAAATCTGTGTCCGTTAAGGAGAGAGTTTTACAAAGTCTTTTATTTTGAAGGGACTCTTATTTTGAAAGAATTTTGTCTAGTGTGTGTTTCTGTGTGTCTGTGTGTGTCTGTCTGTCTGTCTGTCTGTGTCTCCCTCTATCCATCTATCTGTCTGTGTTTATCTCTGTGAGAGAGAAGGATAAAATGGCCGACATTCAAACTGTATTATTGACAGTTATTGTTATTATACAGAGAGTTCAATCAAGTTAATCACAGTCAGGCTTGTGGAGGGCAGTTAAGGAGAAAGTTTTACAGTCTTTTATTTTGAAGGAACTCTTATTTTGAAAGTCTTGTTGTGTGTGTGTGTGTGTGTGTGTATGTTTGTGTGTGTGTGTGTGTTTGTGTCTGCGAGAGAGAAGGATAAAATGGCCGACATTAAAAATGTAGCCTTGATAGTCATTGATTAAGATAGCCCCTCCCCCCTCTCCTCCCTCAGACAGGCTTGAGGTTGCCAAGCAACCAGGGCCAACTGCCGGCCCTAATCAGCAGAGCAGTTAGGTACACCTGTTATAATGTCAGTTGGAAATGCCCAGAGAGAGAGAGAGAAAATGCTGAAACCGCCCGTCGAAAAAGACGGTGTGGTGGCCAAACCGTTTGGCCTATCATTGAACCGACTTCACTGTGAGCATCTTGAGCTCTTCCTGATCATTTACATATATATTTGAGGGGAAAATTGTATAAACCTTGGCCTTGGTAGTCATAGAAAGAACAGGTGCTCCCTGCTCCTTTTGGAAATTTCTCCTCTCCCGTTAACATGGGCGTAGATGCGGCCGTGGGTTGGTGTTCCTGCCGCATCTTTGTGTCTCACGCCAAAACTATAAAGCCGACAGCTTCAGCAGTGTTATCACTGCGACCACCACAAATTTTCCTACATTTCTAGCTATAAAATTATTTCTGTAGAGAGACATTTGTGGCCTCAATCGCAGTTTACAATTTTTTTTTTTGACGAATTTCTCTCTCTCTCTGCCCTCTAGCGATGATGTCACCAACTGTAGCTCGCGAACATTCTACCAATACACACCCATTCATTTTTTGGCGTGGTTTTTGGCGATTTTTGGCAAAACCGTTTGGTGAAACCCTTAGAAAAGTCATAGCCTGCGTCGCACGGCCGAGCCGGTCGATTTGACACCTTTTTGTGTATGTGCGACAAAAACTGTGGGAGGAGTAGCGCGTCAAAAAAAGGGCGTAAGAATAATAATAATAATAATAATAACTAGAAAAATTTCTAAAGAAATTTTGAGTGTGCCTGACTCTGGCCCCGTCGAGCCCTACATTAAATAGCTGTCAGCGTGTGTATGCGCGTGTGTGTGTTTTGTCTGTTAATTAGAGGGTTTTCCAAAGCCTTTTATTTTGAAGGGACTCTTATTTTGAAAGAATTGTGTCTAGTGTGTGTGTGTCTGTGTGTCTGTGTGTGTCTGTCTGTCTGTCTGTGTCTCCCTCTATCCATCTATCTGTCTGTGTTTATCTCTGAGAGAGAAGGATAAAATGGCCGACATTCAAACTGTATTATTGACAGCCATTGTTATTATACAGAGAGTTCAATCAAGTTAATCACAGTCAGGCTTGTGGGGGGCAGTTAAGGAGAAAGTTTTACAGTCTTTTATTTTGAAGGAACTCTTATTTTGAAAGTCTTGTTGTGTGTGTGTGTGTGTGTGTGTGTGTGTGTGTGTGTCTGCGAGAGAGAAGGATAAAATGGCCGACATTAAAAATGTAGCCTTGATAGTCATTGATTAAGATAGCCCCTCCCCCCTCTCCTCCTTCAGACAGGCTTGAGGTTGCCAAGCAACCAGGGCCAACTGCCCTAATCAGCAGAGCAGTTAGGTGCACCTGTTAGAATGTCTAGTGATATAATTTTTATTTCTGTAGTACAAAATCTGTGTCCGTTAAGGAGAGAGTTTTACAAAGTCTTTTATTTTGAAGGGACTCTTATTTTGAAAGAATTTTGTCTAGTGTGTGTTTCTGTGTGTCTGTGTGTGTCTGTCTGTCTGTCTGTCTGTGTCTCCCTCTATCCATCTATCTGTCTGTGTTTATCTCTGTGAGAGAGAAGGATAAAATGGCCGACATTCAAACTGTATTATTGACAGTTATTGTTATTATACAGAGAGTTCAATCAAGTTAATCACAGTCAGGCTTGTGGAGGGCAGTTAAGGAGAAAGTTTTACAGTCTTTTATTTTGAAGGAACTCTTATTTTGAAAGTCTTGTTGTGTGTGTGTGTGTGTGTGTGTATGTTTGTGTGTGTGTGTGTGTTTGTGTCTGCGTAGAGAGAAGGATAAAATGGCCGACATTAAAAATGTAGCCTTGATAGTCATTGATTAAGATAGCCCCTCCCCCCCTCTCCTCCCTCAGACAGGCTTGAGGTTGCCAAGCAACCAGGGCCAACTGCCGGCCCTAATCAGCAGAGCAGTTAGGTACACCTGTTATAATGTCAGTTGGAAATGCCCAGAGAGAGAGAGAGAAAATGCTGAAACCGCCCGTCGAAAAAGACGGTGTGGTGGCCAAACCGTTTGGCCTATCATTGAACCGACTTCACTGTGAGCATCTTGAGCTCTTCCTGATCATTTACATATATATTTGAGGGGAAAATTGTATAAACCTTGGCCTTGGTAGTCATAGAAAGAACAGGTGCTCCCTGCTCCTTTTGGAAATTTCTCCTCTCCCGTTAACATGGGCGTAGATGCGGCCGTGGGTTGGTGTTCCTGCCGCATCTTTGTGTCTCACGCCAAAACTATAAAGCCGACAGCTTCAGCAGTGTTATCACTGCGACCACCACAAATTTTCCTACATTTCTAGCTATAAAATTATTTCTGTAGAGAGACATTTGTGGCCTCAATCGCAGTTTACATTTTTTTTTTTGACGAATTTCTCTCTCTCTCTGCCCTCTAGCGATGATGTCACCAACTGTAGCTCGCGAACATTCTACCAATACACACCCATTCATTTTTTGGCGTGGTTTTTGGCGATTTTTGGCAAAACCGTTTGGTGAAACCCTTAGAAAAGTCATAGCCTGCGTCGCACGGCCGAGCCGGTCGATTTGACACCTTTTTGTGTATGTGCGACAAAAACTGTGGGAGGAGTAGCGCGTCAAAAAAAAGGGCGTAAGAATAATAATAATAACTAGAAAAATTTCTAAAGAAATTTTGAGTGTGCCTGACTCTGGCCCCGTCGAGCCCTACATTAAATAGCTGTCAGCGTGTGTATGCGCGTGTGTGTGTGTTTTGTCTGTTAATTAGAGGGTTTTCCAAAGTCTTTTATTTTGAAGGGACTCTTATTTTGAAAGAATTTTGTCTAGTGTGTGTGTCTGTGTGTCTGTGTGTGTCTGTCTGTCTGTCTGTGTCTCCCTCTATCCATCTATCTGTCTGTGTTTATCTCTGAGAGAGAAGGATAAAATGGCCGACATTCAAACTGTATTATTGACAGTCATTGTTATTATACAGAGAGTTCAATCAAGTTAATCACAGTCAGGCTTGTGGGGGGCAGTTAAGGAGAAAGTTTTACAGTCTTTTATTTTGAAGGAACTCTTATTTTGAAAGTCTTGTTGTGTGTGTGTGTATGTTTTGTGTGTGTGTGTGTGTGTGTGTGTGCGTGTGTGTTTTGCCTGTTGAGGAGAGAGTTTTCTAAAATATTTTGTTTTGAAGGGACTCTTATTTTGAAAGTCTGTGTGTCTTTCTATCTATGTCTGTGTATGTGTCTGCGACAGAGAAGGATAAAATGGCCGACATTAAAAATGTAGCCCTGATAGTCATTGATATTATAAAGACAGTGAAAACAGCCCCTCCCCCCTCTGCTCCCTGTCTGTGTCTGTGAGAGGGGCCAGGTGGAGCCCACCAATCAGAGCAGAGCAATCAACCGCAGCTGCTGTGTGAGATTAAACAGTGCTGAGAGAGAGAAAAACGTCTGAAAGCCACCCCTCGAACAGAAAGGACTCCTGACCAAACCGTTGCTCCAATCTCTGAACCGACTTTACTGTGAGCATGCTGAGCCCTTCCCGAACGTCTAGAGACCTGTTTTGTGTGATTACCAGGAAGAAATGTCCCCTTTACAGCGATTCAAAGAAATGTTACTTCTGCTTTCCTCGAGAAAATTTCCCGCTTTTTTAACATGGCAGTCTATGGGGCTGTGGATGGGTGTTGCTGCCGCATCTTTGCGTGTGACACCAAAACTATAAAGGTGACAGCTTCAGCAGTGTTATCACTGCGACCACCACAAATTTTCCTACGTTTCTATGTATAAATTATTTCTGTAGAGTGACATTTGCGGCCTTGAGCGCAGTTTACAAATTTATTTTTCAATGAATTTCTCTCTCCCTCTGCCCTCTAGCGATGATGTCACCAACTGTAGCTCGCGAACATTCTACCAATACACACCCATTCATTTTTTGGCGTGGTTTTTGGCGATTTTTGGCAAAACCGTTTGCCGAAACCCTTAGAAAAGTCATAGCACACTTGTCACGGCCGAGCCGGTTGATTTGACACCTTTTTTGTGTATGTGCGACCAAAACTCTGGGAGGAGAAGCGAACCGAAAAAACATACGGAAGAAATATAAGAATAATAATAATAATAAAATTAAGTATGGGGAATAGTATATAGTGTGCTCTTTCAGGCACACTCAACTAGAAAAATTTCTAAAGAAATTTTGAGTGTGCCTGACTCTGGCCCCGTCACCCCCATACATTATTATTGACACTGCTCAGCAAATTCAGTATTAATACAACAAGCTGTGTGAGTGAAAACAGCCCCTCCCCCCTCTGCTCCCTCAGGCAGGAGGTTGCCAAGCAACCAGGGCCAACTGCCGGCCCTAATCAGCAGAGCAGTTAGATGCACCTGTTAGAATGTCAGTTGGAAATGCCCAGAGAGAGAGACAAAATGCTGAAAGTCACCCCTCGAACAGAAAGAACTCCTGACCAAACCGTTGCTCCAATCACTGAACCAACTTTACTGTGAGCATGCTGAGCCCTTCCTGAACGTCTAGATACCTTTTTTGTGTGATAACATGAAGAAATGTGCCTCTATGAGCGATTCAAAGAAAGGTTACTTCTGCTCTCCTCCAGAAAATTTCCTGCTTTTTTAACATGGCAGTCTATGGGGCTGTGGATGGGTGTTGCTACCGCATCTTTGCGTGTGACGCCAAAACTATACAGCCGACAGCTTCAGCAGTGTTATCACTGCGACCACCACAAATTTTCCTACGTTTCTATGTATAAATTATTTCTGTAGAGTGACATTTGCGGCCTTGAGCGCAGTTTACAAATTTATTTTTCAACTAATTTCTCTCTCCCTCTGCCCTCTAGCGATGATGTCACCAACTGTAGCTCGCGAACATTCTACCAATACACACCCATTCATTTTTTGGCGTGGTTTTTGGCGATTTTTGGCAAAACCGTTTGGCGAAACCCTTAGAAAAGTCATAGCCTGCGTCGCCCAGCCGAGCCGGTCGATTTGACACCTTTTTGCGTATGTGCGACAAAAACTGTGGGACGAGTAGCGCGTCAAAAAAAGGGCGTAAGAATAATAATAATAATAATAACTAGAAAAATTCCTAAAGAAATTTTGAGTGTGCCTGACTCTGGCCCCGTCGCCCCCATACATTATTATTGACACTGCTCAGCAAATTCAGTATTAATACAACAAGCTGTGTGAGTGAAAACAGCCCCCTCCCCCCTCTGCTCCCTCAGTTAGGAGGTTGCCAAGCAACCAGGGCCAACTGCCGGGCCCTAATCAGCAGAGCAGTTAGGTGCACCTGTTAGAATGTCAGTTGGAAATGCCCAGAGAGAGAGAGAGAAAATGCTGAAAGTCACCCTCGAACAGAAAGGACTCCTGACCAAACCGTTGCTCCAATCACTGAACCAACTTTACTGTGAGCATCGTGAGCCCTTCCTGAACGTCTAGATACCTGTTTTGTGTGATTACCATGAAGAAATGTCCCCTTTACAGCGATTCAAAGAAATGTTACTTCTGCTTTCCTCCAGAAATTTTCCCGCTTTTTTAACATGGCAGTCTATGGGGCTGTGGATGGGTGTTGCTGCCGCATCTTTGCGTGTGACACCAAAACTATACAGCCGACAGCTTCAGCAGTGTTATCACTGCGACCACCACAAATTTTCCTACGTTTCTATGTATAAATTATTTCTGTAGAGTGACATTTGCGGCCTCGAGCGCAGTTTACAAATTTTTTTTTCAACGAATTTCTCTCTCCCTCTGCCCTCTAGCGATGATGTCACCAACTGTAGCTCGCGAACATTCTACCAATACACACCCATTCATTTTTTGGCGTGGTTTTTGGCGATTTTTAGGCAAACCGTTTGCCGAAACCCTTAGAAAAGTCATAGCCCGCGTCGCCCGGCCGAGCCGGTCGATTTGACACCTTTTTGTGTATGTGTGACAAAAACTGTGGGACGAGTAGCGCGTCAAAAAAAAGGGCGTAAGAATAATAATAATAACTAGAAAAATTTCTAAAGAAATTTTGAGTGTGCCTGACTCTGGCCCCGTCGAGCCCTACATTAAATAGCTGTCAGCGTGTGTATGCGCGTGTGTGTGTGTTTTGTCTGTTAATTAGAGAGTTTTCCAAAGTCTTTTATTTTGAAGGGACTCTTATTTTGAAAGAATTTTGTCTAGTGTGTGTGTCTGTGTGTCTGTGTCTGTCTGTCTGTCTGTCTGTGTCTCCCTCTATCCATCTATCTGTCTGTGTTTATCTCTGAGAGAGAAGGATAAAATGGCCGACATTCAAACTGTATTATTGACAGTCATTGTTATTATACAGAGAGTTCAATCAAGTTAATCACAGTCAGGCTTGTGGGGGGCAGTTAAGGAGAAAGTTTTACAGTCTTTTATTTTGAAGGAACTCTTATTTTGAAAGTCTTGTTGTGTGTGTGTGTGTGTGTGTGTGTGTGTGTATGTTTGTGTGTGTGTGCGTGCGTGTTTTGCCTGTTGAGGAGAGAGTTTTCTAAAATATTTTGTTTTGAAGGGACTCTTATTTTGAAAGTCTGTGTGTCTCTCTATCTATGTCTGTGTATGTGTCTGCGACAGAGAAGGATAAAATGGCCGACATTAAAAATGTAGCCCTGATAGTCATTGATATTATAAAGACAGTGAAAACAGCCCCTCCCCCCTCTGCTCCCTGTCTGTGTCTGTGAGAGGGGCCAGGTGGAGCCCACCAATCAGAGCAGAGCAATCAACCGCAGCTGCTGTGTGAGATTAAACAGTGCTGAGAGAGAGAAAAACGTCTGAAAGCCACCCCTCGAACAGAAAGGACTCCTGACCAAACCGTTGCTCCAATCTCTGAACCGACTTTACTGTGAGCATGCTGAGCCCTTCCCGAACGTCTAGAGACCTGTTTTGTGTGATTACCAGGAAGAAATGTCCCCTTTACAGCGATTCAAAGAAATGTTACTTCTGCTTTCCTCCAGAAATTTTCCCGCTTTTTTAACATGGCAGTCTATGGGGCTGTGGATGGGTGTTGCTGCCGCATCTTTGCGTGTGACGCCAAAACTATAAAGGTGACAGCTTCAGCAGTGTTATCACTGCGACCACCACAAATTTTCCTACGTTTCTATGTATAAATTATTTCTGTAGAGTGAAATTTGCGGCCTCAAGCGCAGTTTACAAATTTTTTTTTCGAGGAATTTCTTTCTCCCTCTGCCCTCTAGCGATGATGTCACCAACTGTAGCTCGCGAACATTCTACCAATACACACCCATTCATTTTTTGGCGTGGTTTTTGGCGATTTTTAGGCAAACCGTTTGCCGAAACCCTTAGAAAAGTCATAGCCCGCGTCGCCCGGCCGAGCCGGTCGATTTGACACCTTTTTGTGTATGTGTGACAAAAACTGTGGGACGAGTAGCGCGTCAAAAAAAGGGCGTAAGAATAATAATAATAATAAGCGCGGGGAATAACATATAGTGTGCTCTTTCAGGCACACTCAATAAGCGCGGGGAATAACATATAGTGTGCTCTTTCAGGCACACTCAACTAGAAAAATTTCTAAAGAAATTTTGAGTGTGCCTGACTCTGGCCCCGTCGAGCCCTACATTAAATAGCTGTCAGCGTGTGTATGCGCGTGTGTGTGTTTTCTCTGTTAATAAGAGGGTTTTCCAAAGTCTTTTATTTTGAAGGGACTCTTATTTTGAAAGAATTTTGTCTAGTGTGTGTGTGTCTGTGTGTCTGTGTGTGTCTGTCTGTCTGTCTGTGTCTCCCTCTATCCATCTATCTGTCTGTGTTTATCTCTGAGAGAGAAGGATAAAATGGCCGACATTCAAACTGTATTATTGACAGTCATTGTTATTATACAGAGAGTTCAATCAAGTTAATCACAGTCAGGCTTGTGGGGGGCAGTTAAGGAGAAAGTTTTACAGTCTTTTATTTTGAAGGAACTCTTATTTTGAAAGTCTTGTTGTGTGTGTGTGTGTGTGTGTATGTTTGTGTGTGTGTGCGTGTGTGTTTTGCCTGTTAAGGAGAGAGTTTTCTAAAATATTTTATTTTGAAGGGACTCTTATTTTGAAAGTCTGTGTGTCTCTCTATCTATGTCTGTGTATGTGTCTGCGAGAGAGAAGGATAAAATGGCCGACATTAAAAATGTAGCCTTGATAGTCATTGATTAAGATAGCCCCTCCCCCCCCTCTCCTCCCTCAGACAGGCTTGAGGTTGCCAAGCAACCAGGGCCAACTGCCGGCCCTAATCAGCAGAGCAGTTAGGTGCACCTGTTACAATGTCAGTTGGAAATGCCCAGAGAGAGAGAGAGAAAATGCTGAAACCGCCCGTCGAAAAAGACGGTGTGGTGGCCAAACCGTTTGGCCTATCATTGAACCGACTTCACTATGAGCATCTTGAGCTCCTCCTGATCATCTACATATATATTTGAGGCGAAAATTGTATAAACCTTGGCCTTGGTAGTCATAGAAAGAACAGGTGCTCCCTGCTCCTTTTGGAAATTTCTCCTCTCCCGTTAACATGGGCGTAGATGCGGCCGTGGGTTGGTGTTGCTGCCGCATCTTTGTGTCTCACGCCAAAACTATAAAGCCGACAGCTTCAGCAGTGTTATCACTGCGACCACCACAAATTTTCCTACATTTCTAGCTATAAAATTATTTCTGTAGAGAGACATTTGTGGCCTCAATCGCAGTTTACAAATTTTTTTTTTGACGAATTTCTCTCTCTCTCTGCCCTCTAGCGATGACATCACCCACTCTAGGTCTGGGACATTCTACCAATACACACCCATTCATTTTTTTGGCGTGGTTTTTGGCGATTTTTGGCAAAACCGTTCAGTGAAACCCTTAGAAAAGTCATAGCATACCGATCCCGGCCGAGCCGGTCGATTTGACACCTTTTTTGTGTATGTGCGACCAAAACTCTGGGAGGAGTAGTCGACCGAAAAACGTACGGAAGAATAATAATAATTATAATAATAAGAACTAGAAAAATTTCTAAAGAAATTTTGAGTGTGCCTGACTCTGGCCCCGTCGCCCCCATACATTATTATTGACACTGCTCAGCAAATTCAGTATTAATACAACAAGCTGTGTGAGTGAAAACAGCCCCCTCCCCCCCTCTGCTCCCTCAGGCAGGAGGTTGCCAAGCAACCAGGGCCAACTGCCGGGCCCTAATCAGCAGAGCAGTTAGGTGCACCTGTTAGAATGTCAGTTGGAAATGCCCAGAGAGAGAGACAAAATGCTGAAAGTCACCCCTCGAACAGAAAGGACTCCTGACCAAACCATTTGGCCTATCATTGAACCGACTTCATTTTGAGCATCGTCAGCCCTTCCTGAACGTCTACATTACTGTTTTGTGTGATAACATGAAGAATTGTGCCCTCTACGAGCGATTCAAAGAAAGGTTACTTCTGCTCTCCTCCAGAAATTTTCCCGCTTTTTTAACATGGCAGTCTATGGGGCTGTGGATGGGTGTTGCTGCCGCATCTTTGCGCGTGACGCCAAAACTATAAAGCTGACAGCTTCAGCAGTGTTATCACTGCGACTACCACAAATTTTCCTACGTTTCTAGTGAAAAAATGAATTCTGTGGAATGACATTTGTGTCCTCAATCGCACTTTACAAATTTATTTTTCGACGAATTTCTCTCTCCCTCTGCCCTCTAGCGATGATGTCACCAACTGTAGCTCGCAAACATTCTACCAATACACACCCATTCATTTTTTGGCGTGGTTTTTGGCGATTTTTGGCAAAACCGTTTGCCGAAACCCTTAGAAAAGTCATAGCACACCATTCCCGATCGAGCCGCACGTTTTGATACCACTTTTGTTTATGTGCGACCAAAACTCTGGGAGGAGAAGCGAACCGAAAAAACATACGGAAGAAATATAAGAATAATAATAAAACTAGAAAAATTTCTAAAGAAATTTTGAGTGTGCCTGACTCTGGCCCCGTCACCCCCATACATTATTATTGACACTGCTCAGCAAATTCAGTATTAATACAACAAGCTGTGTGAGTGAAAACAGCCCCTCCCCCCTCTGCTCCCTCAGGCAGGAGGTTGCCAAGCAACCAGGGCCAACTGCCGGCCCTAATCAGCAGAGCAGTTAGATGCACCTGTTAGAATGTCAGTTGGAAATGCCCAGAGAGAGAGACAAAATGCTGAAAGTCACCCCTCGAACAGAAAGAACTCCTGACCAAACCGTTGCTCCAATCACTGAACCAACTTTACTGTGAGCATGCTGAGCCCTTCCTGAACGTCTAGATACCTTTTTTGTGTGATAACATGAAGAAATGTGCCTCTATGAGCGATTCAAAGAAAGGTTACTTCTGCTCTCCTCCAGAAAATTTCCTGCTTTTTTAACATGGCAGTCTATGGGGCTGTGGATGGGTGTTGCTACCGCATCTTTGCGTGTGACGCCAAAACTATACAGCCGACAGCTTCAGCAGTGTTATCACTGCGACCACCACAAATTTTCCTACGTTTCTATGTATAAATTATTTCTGTAGAGTGACATTTGCGGCCTTGAGCGCAGTTTACAAATTTATTTTTCAACTAATTTCTCTCTCCCTCTGCCCTCTAGCGATGATGTCACCAACTGTAGCTCGCGAACATTCTACCAATACACACCCATTCATTTTTTGGCGTGGTTTTTGGCGATTTTTGGCAAAACCGTTTGGCGAAACCCTTAGAAAAGTCATAGCCTGCGTCGCCCAGCCGAGCCGGTCGATTTGACACCTTTTTGCGTATGTGCGACAAAAACTGTGGGACGAGTAGCGCGTCAAAAAAAAGGGCGTAAGAATAATAATAATAATAATAACTAGAAAAATTCCTAAAGAAATTTTGAGTGTGCCTGACTCTGGCCCCGTCGCCCCCATACATTATTATTGACACTGCTCAGCAAATTCAGTATTAATACAACAAGCTGTGTGAGTGAAAACAGCCCCTCCCCCCTCTGCTCCCTCAGTTAGGAGGTTGCCAAGCAACCAGGGCCAACTGCCGGGCCCTAATCAGCAGAGCAGTTAGGTGCACCTGTTAGAATGTCAGTTGGAAATGCCCAGAGAGAGAGAGAGAAAATGCTGAAAGTCACCCTCGAACAGAAAGGACTCCTGACCAAACCGTTGCTCCAATCACTGAACCAACTTTACTGTGAGCATCGTGAGCCCTTCCTGAACGTCTAGATACCTGTTTTGTGTGATTACCATGAAGAAATGTCCCCTTTACAGCGATTCAAAGAAATGTTACTTCTGCTTTCCTCCAGAAATTTTCCCGCTTTTTTAACATGGCAGTCTATGGGGCTGTGGATGGGTGTTGCTGCCGCATCTTTGCGTGTGACACCAAAACTATACAGCCGACAGCTTCAGCAGTGTTATCACTGCGACCACCACAAATTTTCCTACGTTTCTATGTATAAATTATTTCTGTAGAGTGACATTTGCGGCCTCGAGCGCAGTTTACAAATTTTTTTTTCAACGAATTTCTCTCTCCCTCTGCCCTCTAGCGATGATGTCACCAACTGTAGCTCGCGAACATTCTACCAATACACACCCATTCATTTTTTGGCGTGGTTTTTGGCGATTTTTAGGCAAACCGTTTGCCGAAACCCTTAGAAAAGTCATAGCCCGCGTCGCCCGGCCGAGCCGGTCGATTTGACACCTTTTTGTGTATGTGTGACAAAAACTGTGGGACGAGTAGCGCGTCAAAAAAAGGGCGTAAGAATAATAATAATAACTAGAAAAATTTCTAAAGAAATTTTGAGTGTGCCTGACTCTGGCCCCGTCGAGCCCTACATTAAATAGCTGTCAGCGTGTGTATGCGCGTGTGTGTGTGTTTTGTCTGTTAATTAGAGGGTTTTCCAAAGTCTTTTATTTTGAAGGGACTCTTATTTTGAAAGAATTTTGTCTAGTGTGTGTGTCTGTGTGTCTGTGTGTGTCTGTCTGTCTGTCTGTGTCTCCCTCTATCCATCTATCTGTCTGTGTTTATCTCTGAGAGAGAAGGATAAAATGGCCGACATTCAAACTGTATTATTGACAGTCATTGTTATTATACAGAGAGTTCAATCAAGTTAATCACAGTCAGGCTTGTGGGGGGCAGTTAAGGAGAAAGTTTTACAGTCTTTTATTTTGAAGGAACTCTTATTTTGAAAGTCTTGTTGTGTGTGTGTGTATGTTTGTGTGTGTGTGTGTGTGTGTGTGTGTGCGTGTGTGTTTTGCCTGTTGAGGAGAGAGTTTTCTAAAATATTTTGTTTTGAAGGGACTCTTATTTTGAAAGTCTGTGTGTCTTTCTATCTATGTCTGTGTATGTGTCTGCGACAGAGAAGGATAAAATGGCCGACATTAAAAATGTAGCCCTGATAGTCATTGATATTATAAAGACAGTGAAAACAGCCCCTCCCCCCCTCTGCTCCCTGTCTGTGTCTGTGAGAGGGGCCAGGTGGAGCCCACCAATCAGAGCAGAGCAATCAACCGCAGCTGCTGTGTGAGATTAAACAGTGCTGAGAGAGAGAAAAACGTCTGAAAGCCACCCCTCGAACAGAAAGGACTCCTGACCAAACCGTTGCTCCAATCTCTGAACCGACTTTACTGTGAGCATGCTGAGCCCTTCCCGAACGTCTAGAGACCTGTTTTGTGTGATTACCAGGAAGAAATGTCCCCTTTACAGCGATTCAAAGAAATGTTACTTCTGCTCTCCTCGAGAAAATTTCCCGCTTTTTTAACATGGCAGTCTATGGGGCTGTGGATGGGTGTTGCTGCCGCATCTTTGCGTGTGACACCAAAACTATAAAGGTGACAGCTTCAGCAGTGTTATCACTGCGACCACCACAAATTTTCCTACGTTTCTATGTATAAATTATTTCTGTAGAGTGACATTTGCGGCCTTGAGCGCAGTTTACAAATTTATTTTTCAATGAATTTCTCTCTCCCTCTGCCCTCTAGCGATGATGTCACCAACTGTAGCTCGCGAACATTCTACCAATACACACCCATTCATTTTTTGGCGTGGTTTTTGGCGATTTTTGGCAAAACCGTTTGCCGAAAACCCTTAGAAAAGTCATAGCACACTTGTCACGGCCGAGCCGGTTGATTTGACACCTTTTTTGTGTATGTGCGACCAAAACTCTGGGAGGAGAAGCGAACCGAAAAAACATACGGAAGAAATATAAGAATAATAATAATAACTAGAAAAATTTCTAAAGAAATTTTGAGTGTGCCTGACTCTGGCCCCGTCGCCCCCATACATTATTATTGACACTGCTCAGCAAATTCAGTATTAATACAACAAGCTGTGTGTGTGAAAACAGCCCCTCCCCCCTCTGCTTCCTCAGGCAGGGTTGCCAAGCAACCAGGGTCAGCTCCAGGCCAGAGTAATTAAGCACACCTGCGCGCGCAGTCTGTATTTCTCCCTCTGAGACACAGAAAATCTCTAAATGAAGCCCCTTGAACAAAAAGGATTTCTGACCAAACGGTTTGGCGCATCCAAAATCCGAAATGACCTACAGCGTCGTCATCTTGTTGAGCAGTTCTGTGTCCAGTTTCAGACCAAAATGTGAAAAACTCTGGCCTCAGCAGTCAGAGAAAGAACAGGTGCTCCCTGCTCCTTTTGGAAATTTCTCCTCTCCCGTTAACATGGGAATAGATGCGGCCGTGGGTTGGTGTTGCTGCCGCATCTTTGTGTGTCACGCCAAAACTATAAAGCTGACAGCTTCAGCAGTGTTATCACTGCGACCACCACAAATTTTCCTACGTTTCTATGTATAAATTATTTATGTAGAGGGACATTTGCGGCCTCGAGCGCAATTTACAACTTTTTTTTTTGACGAATTTCTCTCTCCCTCTGCCCTCTAGCGATGATGTCACCAACTGTAGCTCGCGAACATTCTACCAATACACACCCATTCATTTTTTGGCGTGGTTTTTGGCGATTTTTAGGCAAACCGTTTGCCGAAACCCTTAGAAAAGTCATAGCACACTTGTCACGGCCGAGCCGGTCGATTTGACACCTTTTTTGTGTATGTGCGACAAAAACTCTGGGAGGAGTAGTCGACCGAAAAAACATACGGAAGAAATATAAGAATAATAATAATAACTAGAAAAATTTCTAAAGAAATTTTGAGTGTGCCTGACTCTGGCCCCGTCGCCACCATACATTATTATTGACACTGCTCAGCAAATTCAGTATTAATACAACAAGCTGTGTGAGTGAAAACAGCCCCTCCCCCCTCTGCTCCCTCAGGCAGGAGGTTGCCAAGCAACCAGGGCCAACTGCCGGGCCCTAATCAGCAGAGCAGTTAGGTGCACCTGTTAAAATGTCAGTTGGAAATGCCCAGAGAGAGAGACAAAATGCTGAAAGTCACCCCTCGAACAGAAAGGACTCCTGACCAAACCATTTGGCCTATCATTGAACCGACTTCATTTTGAGCATCGTCAGCCCTTCCTGAACGTCTACATTACTGTTTTGTGTTATAACATGAAGAATTGTGCCCTCTACGAGCGATTCAAAGAAAGGTTACTTCTGCTCTCCTCCAGAAATTTTCCCGCTTTTTTAACATGGCAGTCTATGGGGCTGTGGATGGGTGTTGCTGCCGCATCTTTGCGCGTGACGCCAAAACTATAAAGCTGACAGCTTCAGCAGTGTTATCACTGCGACTACCACAAATTTTCCTACGTTTCTAGTGAAAAAATTAATTCTGTGGAATGACATTTGTGTCCTCAATCGCACTTTACAAATTTATTTTTCGACGAATTTCTCTCTCCCTCTGCCCTCTAGCGATGATGTCACCAACTGTAGCTCGCAAACATTCTACCAATACACACCCATTCATTTTTTGGCGTGGTTTTTGGCGATTTTTGGCAAAACCGTTTGCCGAAACCCTTAGAAAAGTCATAGCACACCATTCCCGATCGAGCCGCACGTTTTGATACCACTTTTGTTTATGTGCGACCAAAACTCTGGGAGGAGAAGCGAACCGAAAAAACATACGGAAGAAATATAAGAATAATAATAATAATAAAATTAAGTATGGGGAATAGTATATAGTGTGCTCTTTCAGGCACACTCAATAAAATTAAGTATGGGGAATAGTATATAGTGTGCTCTTTCAGGCACACTCAATAAAATTAAGTATGGGGAATAGTATATAGTGTGCTCTTTCAGGCACACTCAACTAGAAAAATTTCTAAAGAAATTTTGAGTGTGCCTGACTCTGGCCCCGTCGAGCCCTACATTAAATAGCTGTCAGCGTGTGTATGCGCGCGTGTGTGTGTTTTGTCTGTTAATTAGAGGGTTTTCCAAAGTCTTTTATTTTGAAGGGACTCTTATTTTGAAAGAATTTTGTCTAGTGTGTGTCTGTGTGTGTCTGTCTGTCTGTCTGTCTGTCTGTGTCTCCCTCTATCCATCTATCTGTCTGTGTTTATCTCTGAGAGAGAAGGATAAAATGGCCGACATTCAAACTGTATTATTGACAGTCATTGTTATTATACAGAGAGTTCAATCAAGTTAATCACAGTCAGGCTTGTGGGGGGGCAGTTAAGGAGAAAGTTTTACAGTCTTTTATTTTGAAGGAACTCTTATTTTGAAAGTCTTGTTGTGTGTGTGTGTGTGTGTGTGTGTGTGTGTATGTTTGTGTGTGTGTGCGTGCGTGTTTTGCCTGTTGAGGAGAGAGTTTTCTAAAATATTTTGTTTTGAAGGGACTCTTATTTTGAAAGTCTGTGTGTCTCTCTATCTATGTCTGTGTATGTGTCTGCGACAGAGAAGGATAAAATGGCCGACATTAAAAATGTAGCCCTGATAGTCATTGATATTATAAAGACAGTGAAAACAGCCCCTCCCCCCTCTGCTCCCTGTCTGTGTCTGTGAGAGGGGCCAGGTGGAGCCCACCAATCAGAGCAGAGCAATCAACCGCAGCTGCTGTGTGAGATTAAACAGTGCTGAGAGAGAGAAAAACGTCTGAAAGCCACCCCTCGAACAGAAAGGACTCCTGACCAAACCGTTGCTCCAATCTCTGAACCGACTTTACTGTGAGCATGCTGAGCCCTTCCCGAACGTCTAGAGACCTGTTTTGTGTGATTACCAGGAAGAAATGTCCCCTTTACAGCGATTCAAAGAAATGTTACTTCTGCTTTCCTCCAGAAATTTTCCCGCTTTTTTAACATGGCAGTCTATGGGGCTGTGGATGGGTGTTGCTGCCGCATCTTTGCGTGTGACGCCAAAACTATAAAGGTGACAGCTTCAGCAGTGTTATCACTGCGACCACCACAAATTTTCCTACGTTTCTATGTATAAATTATTTCTGTAGAGTGAAATTTGCGGCCTCAAGCGCAGTTTACAAATTTTTTTTTCGAGGAATTTCTTTCTCCCTCTGCCCTCTAGCGATGATGTCACCAACTGTAGCTCGCGAACATTCTACCAATACACACCCATTCATTTTTTGGCGTGGTTTTTGGCGATTTTTAGGCAAACCGTTTGCCGAAACCCTTAGAAAAGTCATAGCCCGCGTCGCCCGGCCGAGCCGGTCGATTTGACACCTTTTTGTGTATGTGTGACAAAAACTGTGGGACGAGTAGCGCGTCAAAAAAAGGGCGTAAGAATAATAATAATAATAAGCGCGGGGAATAACATATAGTGTGCTCTTTCAGGCACACTCAACTAGAAAAATTTCTAAAGAAATTTTGAGTGTGCCTGACTCTGGCCCCGTCGAGCCCTACATTAAATAGCTGTCAGCGTGTGTATGCGCGTGTGTGTGTGTTTTGTCTGTTAATTAGAGAGTTTTCCAAAGTCTTTTATTTTGAAGGGACTCTTATTTTGAAAGAATTTTGTCTAGTGTGTGTGTCTGTGTGTCTGTGTCTGTCTGTCTGTCTGTCTGTGTCTCCCTCTATCCATCTATCTGTCTGTGTTTATCTCTGAGAGAGAAGGATAAAATGGCCGACATTCAAACTGTATTATTGACAGTCATTGTTATTATACAGAGAGTTCAATCAAGTTAATCACAGTCAGGCTTGTGGGGGGCAGTTAAGGAGAAAGTTTTACAGTCTTTTATTTTGAAGGAACTCTTATTTTGAAAGTCTTGTTGTGTGTGTGTGTGTGTGTGTGTGTGTGTGTATGTTTGTGTGTGTGTGCGTGCGTGTTTTGCCTGTTGAGGAGAGAGTTTTCTAAAATATTTTGTTTTGAAGGGACTCTTATTTTGAAAGTCTGTGTGTCTCTCTATCTATGTCTGTGTATGTGTCTGCGACAGAGAAGGATAAAATGGCCGACATTAAAAATGTAGCCCTGATAGTCATTGATATTATAAAGACAGTGAAAACAGCCCCTCCCCCCTCTGCTCCCTGTCTGTGTCTGTGAGAGGGGCCAGGTGGAGCCCACCAATCAGAGCAGAGCAATCAACCGCAGCTGCTGTGTGAGATTAAACAGTGCTGAGAGAGAGAAAAACGTCTGAAAGCCACCCCTCGAACAGAAAGGACTCCTGACCAAACCGTTGCTCCAATCTCTGAACCGACTTTACTGTGAGCATGCTGAGCCCTTCCCGAACGTCTAGAGACCTGTTTTGTGTGATTACCAGGAAGAAATGTCCCCTTTACAGCGATTCAAAGAAATGTTACTTCTGCTTTCCTCCAGAAATTTTCCCGCTTTTTTAACATGGCAGTCTATGGGGCTGTGGATGGGTGTTGCTGCCGCATCTTTGCGTGTGACGCCAAAACTATAAAGGTGACAGCTTCAGCAGTGTTATCACTGCGACCACCACAAATTTTCCTACGTTTCTATGTATAAATTATTTCTGTAGAGTGAAATTTGCGGCCTCAAGCGCAGTTTACAAATTTTTTTTTCGAGGAATTTCTTTCTCCCTCTGCCCTCTAGCGATGATGTCACCAACTGTAGCTCGCGAACATTCTACCAATACACACCCATTCATTTTTTGGCGTGGTTTTTGGCGATTTTTAGGCAAACCGTTTGCCGAAACCCTTAGAAAAGTCATAGCCCAGCGTCGCCCGGCCCGAGCCGGTCGATTTGACACCTTTTTGTGTATGTGTGACAAAAACTGTGGGACGAGTAGCGCGTCAAAAAAAGGGCGTAAGAATAATAATAATAATAAGCGCGGGGAATAACATATAGTGTGCTCTTTCAGGCACACTCAACTAGAAAAATTTCTAAAGAAATTTTGAGTGTGCCTGACTCTGGCCCCGTCGAGCCCTACATTAAATAGCTGTCAGCGTGTGTATGCGCGTGTGTGTGTTTTGTCTGTTAATAAGAGGGTTTTCCAAAGTCTTTTATTTTGAAGGGACTCTTATTTTGAAAGAATTTTGTCTAGTGTGTGTGTGTCTGTGTGTCTGTGTGTGTCTGTCTGTCTGTCTGTGTCTCCCTCTATCCATCTATCTGTCTGTGTTTATCTCTGAGAGAGAAGGATAAAATGGCCGACATTCAAACTGTATTATTGACAGTCATTGTTATTATACAGAGAGTTCAATCAAGTTAATCACAGTCAGGCTTATGGGGGGGCAGTTAAGGAGAAAGTTTTACAGTCTTTTATTTTGAAGGAACTCTTATTTTGAAAGTCTTGTTGTGTGTGTGTGTGTGTGTGTGTGTGTGTGTATGTTTGTGTGTGTGTGCGTGTGTGTTTTGCCTGTTAAGGAGAGAGTTTTCTAAAATATTTTATTTTGAAGGGACTCTTATTTTGAAAGTCTGTGTGTCTCTCTATCTATGTCTGTGTATGTGTCTGCGAGAGAGAAGGATAAAATGGCCGACATTAAAAATGTAGCCTTGATAGTCATTGATTAAGATAGCCCCTCCCCCCTCTCCTCCCTCAGACAGGCTTGAGGTTGCCAAGCAACCAGGGCCAACTGCCGGCCCTAATCAGCAGAGCAGTTAGGTGCACCTGTTACAATGTCAGTTGGAAATGCCCAGAGAGAGAGAGAGAAAATGCTGAAACCGCCCGTCGAAAAAGACGGTGTGGTGGCCAAACCGTTTGGCCTATCATTGAACCGACTTCACTATGAGCATCTTGAGCTCCTCCTGATCATCTACATATATATTTGAGGCGAAAATTGTATAAACCTTGGCCTTGGTAGTCATAGAAAGAACAGGTGCTCCCTGCTCCTTTTGGAAATTTCTCCTCTCCCGTTAACATGGGCGTAGATGCGGCCGTGGGTTGGTGTTGCTGCCGCATCTTTGTGTCTCACGCCAAAACTATAAAGCCGACAGCTTCAGCAGTGTTATCACTGCGACCACCACAAATTTTCCTACATTTCTAGCTATAAAATTATTTCTGTAGAGAGACATTTGTGGCCTCAATCGCAGTTTACAAATTTTTTTTTTGACGAATTTCTCTCTCTCTCTGCCCTCTAGCGATGACATCACCCACTCTAGGTCTGGGACATTCTACCAATACACACCCATTCATTTTTTTGGCGTGGTTTTTGGCGATTTTTGGCAAAACCGTTCAGTGAAACCCTTAGAAAAGTCATAGCATACCGATCCCGGCCGAGCCGGTCGATTTGACACCTTTTTTGTGTATGTGCGACCAAAACTCTGGGAGGAGTAGTCGACCGAAAAACGTACGGAAGAATAATAATAATTATAATAATAACTAGAAAAATTTCTAAAGAAATTTTGAGTGTGCCTGACTCTGGCCCCGTCGAGCCCTACATTAAATAGCTGTCAGCGTGTGTTTTGTCTGTTAATTAGAGGGTTTTCCAAAGTCTTAGGATTTTCCAAAGTCTTTTATTTTGAAGGGACTCTTATTTTGAAAGAATTTTGTCTAGTGTGTGTGTGTCTGTGTGTCTGTGTGTGTCTGTCTGTCTGTCTGTGTCTCCCTCTATCCATCTATCTGTCTGTGTTTATCTCTGAGAGAGAAGGATAAAATGGCCGACATTCAAACTGTATTATTGACAGTCATTGTTATTATACAGAGAGTTCAATCAAGTTAATCACAGTCAGGCTTGTGGGGGGGCAGTTAAGGAGAAAGTTTTACAGTCTTTTATTTTGAAGGAACTCTTATTTTGAAAGTCTTGTTGTGTGTGTGTGTGTGTGTGTGTGTGTGTATGTTTTTGTGTGTGTGCGTGTGTGTTTTGCCTGTTAAGGAGAGAGTTTTCTAAAATATTTTATTTTGAAGGGACTCTTATTTTGAAAGTCTGTGTGTCTCTCTATCTATGTCTGTGTATGTGTCTGCGAGAGAGAAGGATAAAATGGCCGACATTAAAAATGTAGCCTTGATAGTCATTGATTAAGATAGCCCCTCCCCCCCTCTCCTCCCTCAGACAGGCTTGAGGTTGCCAAGCAACCAGGGCCAACTGCCGGCCCTAATCAGCAGAGCAGTTAGGTGCACCTGTTACAATGTCAGTTGGAAATGCCCAGAGAGAGAGAGAGAAAATGCTGAAACCGCCCGTCGAAAAAGACGGTGTGGTGGCCAAACCGTTTGGCCTATCATTGAACCGACTTCACTATGAGCATCTTGAGCTCCTCCTGATCATCTACATATATATTTGAGGCGAAAATTGTATAAACCTTGGCCTTGGTAGTCATAGAAAGAACAGGTGCTCCCTGCTCCTTTTGGAAATTTCTCCTCTCCCGTTAACATGGGCGTAGATGCGGCCGTGGGTTGGTGTTGCTGCCGCATCTTTGTGTCTCACGCCAAAACTATAAAGCCGACAGCTTCAGCAGTGTTATCACTGCGACCACCACAAATTTTCCTACATTTCTAGCTATAAAATTATTTCTGTAGAGAGACATTTGTGGCCTCAATCGCAGTTTACAAATTTTTTTTTTGACGAATTTCTCTCTCTCTCTGCCCTCTAGCGATGACATCACCCACTCTAGGTCTGGGACATTCTACCAATACACACCCATTCATTTTTTTGGCGTGGTTTTTGGCGATTTTTGGCAAAACCGTTCAGTGAAACCCTTAGAAAAGTCATAGCATACCGATCCCGGCCGAGCCGGTCGATTTGACACCTTTTTTGTGTATGTGCGACCAAAACTCTGGGAGGAGTAGTCGACCGAAAAACGTACGGAAGAATAATAATAATTATAACTAGAAAAATTTCTAAAGAAATTTTGAGTGTGCCTGACTCTGGCCCCGTCGAGCCCTACATTAAATAGCTGTCAGCGTGTGTTTTGTCTGTTAATTAGAGGGTTTTCCAAAGTCTTAGGGTTTTCTAAAGTCTTTTATTTTGAAGGGACTCTTATTTTGAAAGAATTTTGTCTAGTGTGTGTGTGTCTGTGTGTCTGTGTGTGTCTGTCTGTCTGTCTGTGTCTCCCTCTATCCATCTATCTGTCTGTGTTTATCTCTGAGAGAGAAGGATAAAATGGCCGACATTCAAACTGTATTATTGACAGTCATTGTTATTATACAGAGAGTTCAATCAAGTTAATCACAGTCAGGCTTGTGGGGGGCAGTTAAGGAGAAAGTTTTACAGTCCTTTATTTTGAAGGAACTCTTATTTTGAAAGTCTTGTTGTGTGTGTGTGTGTGTGTGTGTGTATGTTTGTGTGTGTGTGCGTGTGTGTTTTGCCTGTTAAGGAGAGAGTTTTCTAAAATATTTTATTTTGAAGGGACTCTTATTTTGAAAGTCTGTGTGTCTCTCTATCTATGTCTGTGTATGTGTCTGCGAGAGAGAAGGATAAAATGGCCGACATTAAAAATGTAGCCTTGATAGTCATTGATTAAGATAGCCCCTCCCCCCTCTCCTCCCTCAGACAGGCTTGAGGTTGCCAAGCAACCAGGGCCAACTGCCGGCCCTAATCAGCAGAGCAGTTAGGTGCACCTGTTACAATGTCAGTTGGAAATGCCCAGAGAGAGAGAGAGAAAATGCTGAAACCGCCCGTCGAAAAAGACGGTGTGGTGGCCAAACCGTTTGGCCTATCATTGAACCGACTTCACTATGAGCATCTTGAGCTCCTCCTGATCATCTACATATATATTTGAGGCGAAAATTGTATAAACCTTGGCCTTGGTAGTCATAGAAAGAACAGGTGCTCCCTGCTCCTTTTGGAAATTTCTCCTCTCCCGTTAACATGGGCGTAGATGCGGCCGTGGGGTGGTGTTGCTGCCGCATCTTTGTGTCTCACGCCAAAACTATAAAGCCGACAGCTTCAGCAGTGTTATCACTGCGACCACCACAAATTTTCCTACATTTCTAGCTATAAAATTATTTCTGTAGAGAGACATTTGTGGCCTCAATCGCAGTTTACAAATTTTTTTTTTGACGAATTTCTCTCTCTCTCTGCCCTCTAGCGATGACATCACCCACTCTAGGTCTGGGACATTCTACCAATACACACCCATTCATTTTTTTGGCGTGGTTTTTGGCGATTTTTGGCAAAACCGTTCAGTGAAACCCTTAGAAAAGTCATAGCATACCGATCCCGGCCGAGCCGGTCGATTTGACACCTTTTTTGTGTATGTGCGACCAAAACTCTGGGAGGAGTAGTCGACCGAAAAACGTACGGAAGAATAATAATAATTATAATAATAATAAGAATAATAAGTATGGTGGATAGTATATAGTGTGCTCTTTCAGGCACACTCAATAATAAGAATAATAAGTATGGTGGATAGTATATAGTGTGCTCTTTCAGGCACACTCAATAAGAATAATAAGTATGGTGGATAGTATATAGTGTGCTCTTTCAGGCACACTCAATAAGCGCGGGGAATAACATATAGTGTGCTCTTTCAGGCACACTCAATAATAATAAGCGCGGGGAATAACATATAGTGTGCTCTTTCAGGCACACTCAATTAAGTATGGGGAATAGTATATAGTGTGCTCTTTCAGGCACACTCAATAATAAGTATGGTGGATAGTATATAGTGTGCTCTTTCAGGCACACTCAATAATAATAAGCGCGGGGAATAACATATAGTGTGCTCTTTCAGGCACACTCAATTACAGTTTTTAGCACTTCTGCATTGGCT
>CAMPSB010000146.1:0-22286 GCA_946959425.1 Argyrosomus regius
GAAAAATTTCTAAAGAAATTTTGAGTGTGCCTGACTCTGGCCCCGTCGAGCCCTACATTAAATAGCTGTCAGCGTGTGTATGCGCGTGTGTGTGTTTTGTCTGTTAATTAGAGGGTTTTCCAAAGCCTTTTATTTTGAAGGGACTCTTATTTTGAAAGAATTGTGTCTAGTGTGTGTGTGTCTGTGTGTCTGTGTGTGTCTGTCTGTCTGTCTGTGTCTCCCTCTATCCATCTATCTGTCTGTGTTTATCTCTGAGAGAGAAGGATAAAATGGCCGACATTCAAACTGTATTATTGACAGCCATTGTTATTATACAGAGAGTTCAATCAAGTTAATCACAGTCAGGCTTGTGGGGGGCAGTTAAGGAGAAAGTTTTACAGTCTTTTATTTTGAAGGAACTCTTATTTTGAAAGTCTTGTTGTGTGTGTGTGTGTGTGTGTGTGTGTGTGTGTGTGTCTGCGAGAGAGAAGGATAAAATGGCCGACATTAAAAATGTAGCCTTGATAGTCATTGATTAAGATAGCCCCTCCCCCCTCTCCTCCTTCAGACAGGCTTGAGGTTGCCAAGCAACCAGGGCCAACTGCCCTAATCAGCAGAGCAGTTAGGTGCACCTGTTAGAATGTCTAGTGATATAATTTTTATTTCTGTAGTACAAAATCTGTGTCCGTTAAGGAGAGAGTTTTACAAAGTCTTTTATTTTGAAGGGACTCTTATTTTGAAAGAATTTTGTCTAGTGTGTGTTTCTGTGTGTCTGTGTGTGTCTGTCTGTCTGTCTGTCTGTGTCTCCCTCTATCCATCTATCTGTCTGTGTTTATCTCTGTGAGAGAGAAGGATAAAATGGCCGACATTCAAACTGTATTATTGACAGTTATTGTTATTATACAGAGAGTTCAATCAAGTTAATCACAGTCAGGCTTGTGGAGGGCAGTTAAGGAGAAAGTTTTACAGTCTTTTATTTTGAAGGAACTCTTATTTTGAAAGTCTTGTTGTGTGTGTGTGTGTGTGTGTGTATGTTTGTGTGTGTGTGTGTGTTTGTGTCTGCGAGAGAGAAGGATAAAATGGCCGACATTAAAAATGTAGCCTTGATAGTCATTGATTAAGATAGCCCCTCCCCCCTCTCCTCCCTCAGACAGGCTTGAGGTTGCCAAGCAACCAGGGCCAACTGCCGGCCCTAATCAGCAGAGCAGTTAGGTACACCTGTTATAATGTCAGTTGGAAATGCCCAGAGAGAGAGAGAGAAAATGCTGAAACCGCCCGTCGAAAAAGACGGTGTGGTGGCCAAACCGTTTGGCCTATCATTGAACCGACTTCACTGTGAGCATCTTGAGCTCTTCCTGATCATTTACATATATATTTTAGGTGAAAATTGTATAAACTTTGGCCTTGGGAGTCATAGAAAGAACAGGTGCTCCCTGCTCCTTTTGGAAATTTCTCCTCTCCCGTTAACATGGGAGTAGATGCGGCCGTGGGTTGG
The DNA here is from genome assembly GCA_946959425.1 of Argyrosomus regius. Taxonomy (NCBI): domain Eukaryota; kingdom Metazoa; phylum Chordata; class Actinopteri; family Sciaenidae; genus Argyrosomus; species Argyrosomus regius. Next base: position 1,475 of record CAMPSB010000146.1, read on the forward strand.
TGTTGCTGCCGCATCTTTGTGTCTCACGCCAAAACTATAAAGCCGACAGCTTCAGCAGTGTTATCACTGCGACCACCACAAATTTTCCTACATTTCTAGCTATAAAATTATTTCTGTAGAGAGACATTTGTGGCCTCAATCGCAGTTTACAATTTTTTTTTTTGACGAATTTCTCTCTCTCTCTGCCCTCTAGCGATGACATCACCCACTCTAGGTCTGGGACATTCTACCAATACACACCCATTATAAACGCAGAATTTGAGTAAAAACCTGCTCAACTTTGAGCCTTGATAGTTTAAAAACGGTAAAAGATTTTAAAAAGAGTTAAATACGAGTTTAATAGTTTAAGATCTTGTGTACAATTTGAAATTTGAATGAAGTCTGTAGTAGTAGTAGAAGTAGTTTAAAAGGTAGAATGTTTGTGGAAGGTTTGTAGAAAGATTTGAAGTTAGTACAATGCATTTCAAATGGTACAAAAAATTGTAGAAAAAGTTGAATAATTTGAAAATTATTAATAGTAGAAATGTGAAAAGTAATAGCCATCATGTCCTAAATGAGCTGAATCTAGTGATATAAGTTTTATTTTTGTAGGACAAAATTTGTAGGAGTAGTTATGCGGCGAAAAAACGTACGGAAGAAAAATAATAATAAAGATTTGAAGAACAATAGTGTGGTCGCCCTCTGGGCACCCACACCAACTAGAAAAATTTCTAAAGAAATTTTGAGTGTGCCTGACCCTGGCCCCGTCGCCCCCATACATTATTTTTGATACTGCTCAGCAAATTCAGTATTAATACAACAAGCTGTGTGAGTGAAAACAGCCCCTCCCCCCTCTGCTCCCTCAGGCAGGAGGTTGCCAAGCAACCAGGGCCAACTGCCGGGCCCTAATCAGCAGAGCAGTTAGGTGCACCTGTTAGAATGTCAGTTGGAAATGCACAGAGAGAGAGACAAAATGCTGGAAACCACCCGTCGAACAAGACGGTGTTGTGGCCAAACCATTTGGCCTATCATTGAACCGACTTCATTTTGAGCATCGTGAGCCCTTCCTGAACGTCTACATTACTGTTTTGTGTGATAACATGAAGAAATGTCCCCTTTACAGCGATTCAAAGAAATGTTACTTCTGCTTTCCTTCAGAAATTTTCCAGCCTTTTTAACATGGGAGTAGATGCGGCCGTGGGTTGGTTTTGCTGCCGCATCTTTTGTGTCTCACGCCAAAACTATAAATCTGAGAGCTTCAGCAGACGAATGTCAGTGAGAAGAGGAATTTTCCTACGTTTCTATGTATAAATTATTTCTGTAGCGTGACATTTGCGGCCTCGAGCGCAGTTTACAAATTTATTTTTCGACGAATTTCTCTCTCCCTCTGCCCTCTAGCGATGATGTCACCAACTGTAGCTCGCGAACATTCTACCAATACACACCCATTCATTTTTTGGCGTGGTTTTTGGCGATTTTTAGGCAAACCGTTTGCCGAAACCCTTAGAAAAGTCATAGCACACTTGTCACGGCCGAGCCGGTCGATTTGACACCTTTTTTGTGTATGTGCGACCAAAACTCTGGGAGGAGTAGTCGACCGAAAAAAACATACGGAAGAAATATAAGAATAATAATAAAATTAAGTATGGGGAATAGTATATAGTGTGCTCTTTCAGGCACACTCAACTAGAAAAATTTCTAAAGAAATTTTGAGTGTGCCTGACTCTGGCCCCGTCGAGCCCTACATTAAATAGCTGTCAGCGTGTGTATGCGCGTGTGTGTGTTTTGTCTGTTAATTAGAGGGTTTTCCAAAGCCTTTTATTTTGAAGGGACTCTTATTTTGAAAGAATTGTGTCTAGTGTGTGTGTGTCTGTGTGTCTGTGTGTGTCTGTCTGTCTGTCTGTGTCTCCCTCTATCCATCTATCTGTCTGTGTTTATCTCTGAGAGAGAAGGATAAAATGGCCGACATTCAAACTGTATTATTGACAGCCATTGTTATTATACAGAGAGTTCAATCAAGTTAATCACAGTCAGGCTTGTGGGGGGCAGTTAAGGAGAAAGTTTTACAGTCTTTTATTTTGAAGGAACTCTTATTTTGAAAGTCTTGTTGTGTGTGTGTGTGTGTGTGTGTGTGTGTGTGTGTGTGTCTGCGAGAGAGAAGGATAAAATGGCCGACATTAAAAATGTAGCCTTGATAGTCATTGATTAAGATAGCCCCTCCCCCCTCTCCTCCTTCAGACAGGCTTGAGGTTGCCAAGCAACCAGGGCCAACTGCCCTAATCAGCAGAGCAGTTAGGTGCACCTGTTAGAATGTCTAGTGATATAATTTTTATTTCTGTAGTACAAAATCTGTGTCCGTTAAGGAGAGAGTTTTACAAAGTCTTTTATTTTGAAGGGACTCTTATTTTGAAAGAATTTTGTCTAGTGTGTGTTTCTGTGTGTCTGTGTGTGTCTGTCTGTCTGTCTGTCTGTGTCTCCCTCTATCCATCTATCTGTCTGTGTTTATCTCTGTGAGAGAGAAGGATAAAATGGCCGACATTCAAACTGTATTATTGACAGTTATTGTTATTATACAGAGAGTTCAATCAAGTTAATCACAGTCAGGCTTGTGGAGGGCAGTTAAGGAGAAAGTTTTACAGTCTTTTATTTTGAAGGAACTCTTATTTTGAAAGTCTTGTTGTGTGTGTGTGTGTGTGTGTGTGTGTGTGTGTGTCTGCGAGAGAGAAGGATAAAATGGCCGACATTAAAAATGTAGCCTTGATAGTCATTGATTAAGATAGCCCCTCCCCCCTCTCCTCCTTCAGACAGGCTTGAGGTTGCCAAGCAACCAGGGCCAACTGCCCTAATCAGCAGAGCAGTTAGGTGCACCTGTTAGAATGTCTAGTGATATAATTTTTATTTCTGTAGTACAAAATCTGTGTCCGTTAAGGAGAGAGTTTTACAAAGTCTTTTATTTTGAAGGGACTCTTATTTTGAAAGAATTTTGTCTAGTGTGTGTTTCTGTGTGTCTGTGTGTGTCTGTCTGTCTGTCTGTCTGTGTCTCCCTCTATCCATCTATCTGTCTGTGTTTATCTCTGTGAGAGAGAAGGATAAAATGGCCGACATTCAAACTGTATTATTGACAGTTATTGTTATTATACAGAGAGTTCAATCAAGTTAATCACAGTCAGGCTTGTGGAGGGCAGTTAAGGAGAAAGTTTTACAGTCTTTTATTTTGAAGGAACTCTTATTTTGAAAGTCTTTGTGTGTGTGTGTGTGTGTGTGTGTATGTTTGTGTGTGTGTGTGTGTTTGTGTCTGCGAGAGAGAAGGATAAAATGGCCGACATTAAAAATGTAGCCTTGATAGTCATTGATTAAGATAGCCCCTCCCCCTCTCCTCCCTCAGACAGGCTTGAGGTTGCCAAGCAACCAGGGCCAACTGCCGGCCCTAATCAGCAGAGCAGTTAGGTACACCTGTTATAATGTCAGTTGGAAATGCCCAGAGAGAGAGAGAGAAAATGCTGAAACCGCCCGTCGAAAAAGACGGTGTGGTGGCCAAACCGTTTGGCCTATCATTGAACCGACTTCACTGTGAGCATCTTGAGCTCTTCCTGATCATTTACATATATATTTGAGGGGAAAATTGTATAAACCTTGGCCTTGGTAGTCATAGAAAGAACAGGTGCTCCCTGCTCCTTTTGGAAATTTCTCCTCTCCCGTTAACATGGGCGTAGATGCGGCCGTGGGTTGGTGTTCCTGCCGCATCTTTGTGTCTCACGCCAAAACTATAAAGCCGACAGCTTCAGCAGTGTTATCACTGCGACCACCACAAATTTTCCTACATTTCTAGCTATAAAATTATTTCTGTAGAGAGACATTTGTGGCCTCAATCGCAGTTTACAATTTTTTTTTTTGACGAATTTCTCTCTCTCTGCCCTCTAGCGATGACATCACCCACTCTAGGTCTGGGACATTCTACCAATACACACCCATTATAAACGCAGAATTTGAGTAAAAACCTGCTCAACTTTGAGCCTTGATAGTTTAAAAACGGTAAAAGATTTTAAAAAGAGTTAAATACGAGTTTAATAGTTTAAGATCTTGTGTACAATTTGAAATTTGAATGAAGTCTGTAGTAGTAGTAGAAGTAGTTTAAAAGGTAGAATGTTTGTGGAAGGTTTGTAGAAAGATTTGAAGTTAGTACAATGCATTTCAAATGGTACAAAAAATTGTAGAAAAAGTTGAATAATTTGAAAATTATTAATAGTAGAAATGTGAAAAGTAATAGCCATCATGTCCTAAATGAGCTGAATCTAGTGATATAAGTTTTATTTTTGTAGGACAAAATTTGTAGGAGTAGTTATGCGGCGAAAAAACGTACGGAAGAAAAATAATAATAAAGATTTGAAGAACAATAGTGTGAGTCGCCCTCTGGGCACCCACACCAACTAGAAAACTGCATTTCCTGCGGAAAGTGCGGTGTGGGTGCCCTCTGCCGCCCGTTGCTGCATGTCATTCCCCCGTCTCTCTCTCCCCACATTCCTGTCACTCTTCAGCTGTCTCTATACTATAAAGCTTGAAAAGGCCATAAAAGATATATCTTAAAAATGTGAAATGAGCTGAAAACAGTAGAATGGTATAAGAAAGTGTGAAATTAGCTGAAAAAAGTGGAATGGCATAAGAAAGTGTGAAATTAGCTGAAAAAAGTAGAATGGTATAAGAAAGTGTGAAATTAGCTGAAAAAAGTAGAATGGTATAAGAAAGTGTGAAATTAGCTGAAAGAAGTAGAATGGTATAACAAACTGTGAAATTAGCTGAAAAAAGTAGAATGGTATAACAAAGTGTGAAATTAGCTGAAAAAGTAGAATAGTATAAGAAAGTGTGAAATTAGCTGAAAAAGTAGAATAATATGAGAAAGTATAGTATAAATATTTTGAAGGTACTCTTATTTTGAAAGCCTTTTGTCTTGTCTCTGTGTGTCTGTCTGAGTATGTGTGTGTGTGTCTGAGTATGTGTGTGGGGGGTGTCTGTCTGTCTTTCTGTCTGTGTGTGTTTGTGTCTGCGAGAGAGAAGGATAAAATGGCCGACATTAAAAATGTAGCCTTGATAGTCAGTGATTAAGATAGCCCCTCCCCCCTCTCCTCCCTCAGACAGGCTTGAGGTTGCCAAGCAACCAGGGCCAACTGCCGCAGAGCAGTTAGGTGCACCTGTTAGAATGTCAGTTGGAAATGCCCAAGAGAGAGATAGAAAATGCTGAAACCGCCCGTCGAACAAGACGGTGTGGTGGCCAAACCGTTTGGCCTATCATTGAACCGACTTCACTGTGTGCATCCTGAGCTCTTCCTGATCATTTACATATATATTTTAGGTGAAAATTGTATAAACTTTGGCCTTGGGAGTCATAGAAAGAACAGGTGCTCCCTGCTCCTTTTGGAAATTTCTCCTCTCCCGTTAACATGGGAGTAGATGCGGCCGTGGGTTGGTGTTGCTGCCGCATCTTTGTGTCTCACGCCAAAACTATAAAGCCGACAGCTTCAGCAGTGTTATCACTGCGACCACCACAAATTTTCCTACATTTCTAGCTATAAAATTATTTCTGTAGAGAGACATTTGTGGCCTCAATCGCAGTTTACAATTTTTTTTTTTGACGAATTTCTCTCTCTCTCTGCCCTCTAGCGATGACATCACCCACTCTAGGTCTGGGACATTCTACCAATACACACCCATTATAAACGCAGAATTTGAGTAAAAACCTGCTCAACTTTGAGCCTTGATAGTTTAAAAACGGTAAAAGATTTTAAAAAGAGTTAAATACGAGTTTAATAGTTTAAGATCTTGTGTACAATTTGAAATTTGAATGAAGTCTGTAGTAGTAGTAGAAGTAGTTTAAAAGGTAGAATGTTTGTGGAAGGTTTGTAGAAAGATTTGAAGTTAGTACAATGCATTTCAAATGGTACAAAAAATTGTAGAAAAAGTTGAATAATTTGAAAATTATTAATAGTAGAAATGTGAAAAGTAATAGCCATCATGTCCTAAATGAGCTGAATCTAGTGATATAAGTTTTATTTTTGTAGGACAAAATTTGTAGGAGTAGTTATGCGGCGAAAAACGTATGGAAGAAAAATAATAATAAAGATTTGAAGAACAATAGTGTGGTCGCCCTCTGGGCACCCACACCAATAAAGATTTGAATAACAATAGTGTGGTCGCCCTCTGGGCACCCACACCAATAAAGATTTGAATAACAATAGTGTGGTCGCCCTCTGGGCACCCACACCAATAATAATAATAAGCGCGGGGAATAACATATAGTGTGCTCTTTCAGGCACACTCAATAATAATAATAAGCGCGGGGAATAACATATAGTGTGCTCTTTCAGGCACACTCAACTAAAAGCTGGAACATCACACTACGCTTTAATACTAAGAACTGTTTCAATGTTTTCATGCAGAGACTGTTTCCAAACAATCTTTTCTTTCTTCATTTCTCTTTGTCTCTTTGTTGGCTACAAGCGGTGCCACTTAACCGGCTCTTGTCATTAACTACAGTTTTACTGCAGCCATTTCAAGTGTTCTGTCATCTGTCAGCAGCAGCAGCATGACAGCGGATGTAAACAAAGTTAATTGCTGTAAGAATGAATGTTTCAGCTCGAGTTGTCATGATTCATCAAAAATGGAAATGAAGGTAGGTTTCCGCTGAGACAGCTGCTTATACATGCAAACCACGCCCACACACGGTGACTAATGTAACCCTTCACATGTTAAAGGCTCCCCGTGGAGCTTTAAACACAGAGGGTACCGCAGAGGGTTCAGACATCTGTTTTATTGTATTCACACCGAGCTGCAACCTCTGTGGCTGTGAAGACCAAAAACTGCAGTTCCCCGAACGGCCACTTGAGGCTGGCTACAGAACAAGTCACTCTCCATAAGTCCCCATGTTAAAATGTCCAACTTCAGCGCAGAAATAAACATGTTTGCATGGTTGCAAATTTCCACGTTCATGACAATTTTCTTATGTAACTCACCCATTCAAATTACACTAAGGTTTAAAGTTATGTATGATTAACATGGCTGCTTTGATTGACAGGTGGGTGCCATCATAGGTGGCTCGTTTGAGCAGCCGGGCTTCATTCAGCCCGCCTCAGCTCCACGTCTTTGCCCATTTTTGGATTAGCCAGGAGGCAGCAGAGGCGGGACTGTGGGTGACGTCACAGAGACGTCCATGTTTTATACAGTCTGTGATGCACACGCGTGCCAACAGCTCCGAGGGGAAGTGACACATTTCTGTCAACTGCTTGTCAATACCTGTGAGGTATTGTGCGTATACCTGTGAGACTCAATATGAAGACCTCTTGTGATAACAGCTTGTATAAACATGTGTATCCGTGTTTGGAAGCAGCAGAGAAGGTGTTTGTACTTCAAGCTCTTACCCAAGGCGTTGAATGTGGCGATGTGCTCCCACATGTTACTGGGCTGGTCCGGACGAGGCTGCCACACCAGAGCGTCCACATCGTGTCTGAGGCAGAGGCACGGCATGTCAGACGGGTTCACGTCGACTGTGAACAGGTACTGATGGCTGCCCAGGTTCACCTGGAGAGAGACGGAGCGGAGGGAGAGGTGGAGGTGTGAATTAAAGTTCATTTTTGGATTCTGACAGTCATCCTGTTCTAATCTTTAATTAAGTATTCTCTGTGACACAGGAGCAGACGGACACTTTAACTACCTTCAGGATGAAACCTGTGACTTCCTTACTTCCTTATTTCCTCTTTAAATCCTTCCTTCTTTCTTGTGTTCCTACTACCTTCATTCTTTCCTCACTTCCTCCTTAATTTCTTGCTTGTTACCTTACTTTCCTTTATCTTTACCTCCTTCATTTCTTACTGCTTCCTTACATCATTCTTTGTTCCCTTACTTCCTTCTTTCCTTACTGCCTCCTTACTTCATTCTTTGTTTCCTTACTTCCCCTTTTCCTTCTTTTCTTATTTCTTTTGTTTCTGCCTCGTCTTCTTTTCTTACTTCCTTCTTAATTCCTTGCTTCCTTTCTTAAAATCCCTTCATCCTTCCTTACCTACTTACTACCCCCTCTTTATTTACTGCCTCCTTACTTCCTTTTTCCTTCCTTCCTTACTTCTTTTGTTCCTTCCTGACTTCCCGTTTCCTTATTTACTTCTTTAATGTCTTTGTTACTTCCTTATTTCCTCCCTTCATTCTTTCCTTCCTGTTCATTGCTAAATAAATACTGTGTACCTGTTGCATGTTTCTTCCCACATGGTGACCAGCATCATTAAATGGAGAGATGAAGAGTACTGTTTGTGGCAGAGCTCCCTCTTGAAATTCAGCGTGGCCATTGCGGGTAAAAAGCTGCCCTGAACAGTCATGACACTTGACACTTGATGTAATTGCATGTATGCGGTTTGATGGTAACTGCTCTAGTCTGACTCCATTTGTTTTGGGAAGAAAATGACCACTGCAGTGACATAATCGCTCCTCAACAGCTGACTGTTCACAGCGATCCTTCACTCCGAGTCAATATACATCCTACGAATCCAACTGCCAACGTGTCTCAGAGGCTGTCAGGCAGCGCTGTCCTCCCCATCTCAATACACACTTGACAGGCATTGAAAATTCAGCATAAACCAGCACGTATGTCGGTGGTTGATGGCTGATGGTTGCACACAATGACAAGCCTTTTAGCGAGCCATCACTCCTCCACTCCAAAACTCATTTTCCTGACACTTGTGTTTGACTTTGAGCGCACAGCAGACGTTCGCTCGTGGTTCAGTCGAGCCTGAGTGTGTGCGAGTTGATTGACAAGGACACTGCTGACTGGCTGGGTCATGATTTGTGAACGATACAAACAAACATACACGACTTAAATCCGAAGATCTGATCTGTCATGGACTTCAGCGTGTGTGCAGGTTTCAAAGCTTCCTGCGAGTGATTTTAATGATCAGTTCTTCTCTGCACTGAGAAATAATCTGAAAATGATGTAACAAAACAGTCAGCCTTTCATGACACACAGCTGCCAAATTGAATATTATTTTTTTCCACTTCCCATCATCCTCAAGGGCAAATTTTCATTGACATTTTTTCAAGCTCCTGATGTGGAGACCTTACAGGGTCACTCCACCAAGATACAAAATCAAATCAAAACATGTTGGTTGGTTTCTGATGACGTAGTTTATGACTTTTAGCAGCAGCAAAGCAAAAGCATGAATATCCAATTTAATTTTACCAATAATACCATACTAATATGTCATGCCAATTTTGAGAAGTCCTACACTGAAACACTGAAAATAGATCGCTGAAAGCAACACAGACTTAACCAGCTGTTACCACGAGTGTCTCACGTCATCACAATCATTTAAAAATGCTACAATCACAGAAAAACTCGACACATGGAGGCTTTAAAAAGTCGACACTTATTCTGAGTCTGAGACATTTTAAAGCTAAAAAAATGAAGTCTCTTATGAATAATCTTTCATACATGAAATCTAGTTACCTCTCTGTCAATATCTGACACCTGAGATATAATAATGTTCTTATTCATATATGCTGAGCAGGAGCAGGCGTACATATTTACTCTGGTATTGTTTACTCGGATATTGCTTGATAATAATATTTGGGGACTGGGAGCTAATTATATTCGGCAGCAAAAGCAACTCTCTGCCACCTTTATTAAGAATTACATTACTCAGTGTTTTAGATTTTGGATTGTGGTGGGTAGACGTCGGACCCTCTGGTTCACTGTGAGATCTATGGAGAACTCTGTGCTCAGTTTAATCAGAAACACATTGGTTGTATAGATATGAATGCTTATAAAATGTCCAAAAAGTCACCCAGATTTCCCTTCTCAAATATAACAGATAAAAATATAAAGAGGGTGCTTTGATCAGGATTTCTGGGGCCGATCATTGATCGCTGGAAGATGTATCAGCCAATACTGATCACCGATCATGAGGTCTATTGAATGAGATCTGTTTATTTATTGGCAGGCGACATGTGCAACATATTCCACCCTCTGCCTTAGAGACAAACCAGAGCAGCCTACGCTTGGTTACCGGGAACAGTTGAGTGTTTTCTTATAGAATCACAGTGTGACTGGTGAGAGGGGAATATTTCTATTTCTAGTGGGTCATTTCTTATTTCACCACTTTCATTCTACTTTAATTCTCCACCTTAGTTTAACTCAAACTATTTTAAACTGCTCAGCTTTTTAAAAGTTCAGTCTGAAAAACAGTTTTTAATGAGCCGCTTTTATAAAAATCTGTCAGTTTGATTTTAGTGGAGGATTTTTTGCTGCTGTTGGCTCGTCGTCTCACGGCTAAACCGCCTTTCTTCTCTTTAAATTTTATCTGCTGAGACGGCGATTGTCGACCACGGTTCATTATGAAACTGTGGCATGAAAAATTTGTGGCGGGTCTAGTCTAAGTAATTGATGGGAAACACTACGTTATTAAACACTATATATATATTACTGTATGACTAAGATGGAGCTCTACCTACTGTACGGCGGCCTTGCTCAAACAATTCCCTCTGTTATTCTGTGGCTCGTTAATGGTCACACTCTAAAAAAGGCAAAAAGCAATCATGAGGATTTATCTCATTATTTCACAGCCTCCGGCCGGCTCTTTCTGCTCGATATGTACACAAACCGGGACAATCAGAAGAAATTAAAACCTCCATGAAAAAGTTAATGGGAGCCGAACTAACAAAATAAACATAACAGAAATTTCTTTTCTACTTCAGCTTCTTTACAAAGCCTTTATTGAATGAGGATAACTGCCAGCAGCAGAACAAAGCACTGGATTAACCTCTTGAATCCCGAATCTAAATTCCTGCTGCCTGTGAAACCGAGATATGCTTTTGAAAACAGAGAAACGACATGAAAGGTAAGCTCTTATTTTGTTTCTTGCGTTGAACTGTGAGAGAACGTCACACAGATCACAGGATGTATTAACAGGATGCATTATTAATAATTTCTCAAAATCACTTTCTAAATCTTTATCAAGGCCAGTGAACATTCAAACGGCTACTGGCTATACATACTGCTTTGTTGTATAGGTTGCTTTTGTAATACAATTGGACAGACAAGTACTCCAGATAAATCACATGTACCTGTTCTTCAGTCTGAAAAAAGCTTTTAGTGAATACTCTTCTTCTTTTTATCAAAGAGACTCATAGGCTGGAGGACAGGAAGTGAGAGGTCGGCGTTACGAAAGGGAAAAGCAAATGCATCTGTACGCGGAGGCCAGAAGCCTGTAATGACAGCTGAAATGCCAACTCTCTGTCATCATCATCATCATCGCTTCCGTCATGTTCCTGCCTGCTGCTCACTTGCCGTTACAGACAGATGACAATTGTTTATTGAGTGTGCCTGAAAGAGCACACTATATGTTATTCCCCGCGCTTATTGAGTGTGCCTGAAAGAGCACACTATATGTTATTCCCCGCGCTTATTGAGTGTGCCTGAAAGAGCACACTATATGTTATTCCCCGCGCTTATTATTATTGAGTGTGCCTGAAAGAGCACACTATATACTATTCCCCATACTTATTATTCTTATTGAGTGTGCCTGAAAGAGCACACTATATACTATTCCCCATACTTATTTTTATTATTATTATTGAGTGTGCCTGAAAGAGCACACTATATACTATCCACCATACTTATTATTCTTATTATTATAATTATTATTATTCTTCCGTACGTTTTTCGGTCGACTACTCCTCCCAGAGTTTTGGTCGCACATACACAAAAAAGGTGTCAAATCGACCGGCTCGGCCGGGATCGGTATGCTATGACTTTTCTAAGGGTTTCACTGAACGGTTTTGCCAAAAATCGCCAAAAACCACGCCAAAAAAATGAATGGGTGTGTATTGGTAGAATGTCCCAGACCTAGAGTGGGTGATGTCATCGCTAGAGGGCAGAGAGAGAGAGAAATTCGTCAAAAAAAAAATTTGTAAACTGCGATTGAGGCCACAAATGTCTCTGTACAGAAATAATTTTATAGCTAGAAATGTAGGAAAATTTGTGGTGGTCGCAGTGATAACACTGCTGAAGCTGTCGGCTTTATAGTTTTGGCGTGAGACACAAAGATGCGGCAGCAACACCAACCCACGGCCGCATCTACGCCCATGTTAACGGGAGAGGAGAAATTTCCAAAAGGAGCAGGGAGCACCTGTTCTTTCTATGACTACCAAGGCCAAGGTTTATACAATTTTCACCTCAAATATATATGTAGATGATCAGGAGGGAGCTCAAGATGCTCATAGTGAAGTCGGTTCAATGATAGGCCAAACGGTTTGGCCACCACACCGTCTTTTTCGACGGGCGGTTTCAGCATTTTTCTCTCTCTCTCTGGGCATTTCCAACTGACATTGTAACAGGTGCACCTAACTGCTCTGCTGATTAGGGCCGGCAGTTGGCCCTGGTTGCTTGGCAACCTCAAGCCTGTCTGAGGGAGGAGAGGGGGGAGGGGCTATCTTAATCAATGACTATCAAGGCTACATTTTTAATGTCGGCCATTTTATCCTTCTCTCTCGCAGACACATACACAGACATAGATAGAGAGACACACAGACTTTCAAAATAAGAGTCCCTTCAAAATAAAATATTTTAGAAAACTCTCTCCTTAACAGGCAAAACACACACGCACACACACACAAACATACACACACACACACACACACACACACACACAACAAGACTTTCAAAATAAGAGTTCCTTCAAAATAAAAGACTGTAAAACTTTCTCCTTAACTGCCCCCCACAAGCCTGACTGTGATTAACTTGATTGAACTCTCTGTATAATAACAATGACTGTCAATAATACAGTTTGAATGTCGGCCATTTTATCCTTCTCTCTCTCAGAGATAAACACAGACAGATAGATGGATAGAGGGAGACACAGACAGACAGACAGACACACACAGACACACAGACACACACACACACTAGACAAAATTCTTTCAAAATAAGAGTCCCTTCAAAATAAAAGACTTTGGAAAACCCTCTAATTAACAGACAAAACACACACTGACAGCTATTTAATGTAGGGCTCGACGGGGCCAGAGTCAGGCACACTCAAAATTTCTTTAGAAATTTTTCTAGTTATTATTATTATTCTTATATTTCTTCCGTATGTTTTTTCGGTTCGCTTCTCCTCCCAGAGTTTTGGTCGCACATACACAAAAGTGGTATCAAAACGTGCGGCTCGATCGGGAATGGTGTGCTATGACTTTTCTAAGGGTTTCGGCAAACGGTTTTGCCAAAAATCGCCAAAAACCACGCCAAAAAATGAATGGGTGTGTATTGGTAGAATGTTCGCGAGCTACAGTTGGTGACATCATCGCTAGAGGGCAGAGGGAGAGAGAAATTCATTGAAAAATAAATTTGTAAACTGCGCTCAAGGCCGCAAATGTCACTCTACAGAAATAATTTATACATAGAAACGTAGGAAAATTTGCGGTGGTCGCAGTGATAACACTGCTGAAGCTGTCACCTTTATAGTTTTGGCGTCACACGCAAAGATGCGGCAGCAACACCCATCCACAGCCCCATAGACTGCCATGTTAAAAAAGCGGGAAATTTTCTCGAGGAAAGCAGAAGTAACATTTCTTTGAATCGCTGTAAAGGGGACATTTCTTCCTGGTAATCACACAAAACAGGTCTCTAGACGTTCGGGAAGGGCTCAGCATGCTCACAGTAAAGTCGGTTCAGAGATTGGAGCAACGGTTTGGTCAGGAGTCCTTTCTGTTCGAGGGGTGGCTTTCAGACGTTTTTCTCTCTCTCAGCACTGTTTAATCTCACACAGCAGCTGCGGTTGATTGCTCTGCTCTGATTGGTGGGCTCCACCTGGCCCCTCTCACAGACACAGACAGGGAGCAGAGGGGGGAGGGGCTGTTTTCACTGCCTGTATAATATCAATGACTATCAGGGCTACATTTTTAATGTCGGCCATTTTATCCTTCTCTGTCGCAGACACATACACAGACATAGATAGAAAGACACACAGACTTTCAAAATAAGAGTCCCTTCAAAACAAAATATTTTAGAAAACTCTCTCCTCAACAGGCAAAACACACACGCACACACACACACACACACACACACAAACATACACACACACACAACAAGACTTTCAAAATAAGAGTTCCTTCAAAATAAAAGACTGTAAAACTTTCTCCTTAACTGCCCCCCACAAGCCTGTCTGTGATTAACTTGATTGAACTCTCTGTATAATAACAATGACTGTCAATAATACAGTTTGAATGTCGGCCATTTTATCCTTCTCTCTCAGAGATAAACACAGACAGATAGATGGATAGAGGGAGACACAGACAGACAGACAGACACGCACAGACACACAGACACACACACTAGACAAAATTCTTTCAAAATAAGAGTCCCTTCAAAATAAAAGACTTTGGAAAACCCTCTAATTAACAGACAAAACACACACACACGCGCATACACACACTGACAGCTATTTAATGTAGGGCTCGACGGGGCCAGAGTCAGGCACACTCAAAATTTCTTTAGAAATTTTTCTAGTTATTATTATTATTCTTCCGTACGTTTTTCGGTCGACTACTCCTCCCAGAGTTTTGGTCGCACATACACAAAAAAGGTGTCAAATCGACTGGCTCGGCCGGGATCGGTATGCTATGACTTTTCTAAGGGTTTCACTGAACGGTTTTGCCAAAAATCGCCAAAAACCACGCCAAAAAATGAATGGGTGTGTATTGGTAGAATGTTCGCGAGCTACAGTTGGTGACATCATCGCTAGAGGGCAGAGGGAGAAAGAAATTCCTCGAAAAAAAAAATTTGTAAACTGCGCTTGAGGCCGCAAATTTCACTCTACAGAAATAATTTATACATAGAAACGTAGGAAAATTTGTGGTGGTCGCAGTGATAACACTGCTGAAGCTGTCAGCTTTATAGTTTTGGCGTCACACGCAAAGATGCGGCAGCAACACCCATCCACAGCCCCATAGACTGCCATGTTAAAAAAGCGGGAAATTTTCTGGAGGAAAGCAGAAGTGACATTTCTTTGAATCGCTCTAAAGGGGACATTTCTTCCTGACAATCACACAAAACAGGTCTCTAGACGTTCGGGAAGGGCTCAGCATGCTCACAGTAAAGTCGGTTCAGAGATTGGAGCAACGGTTTGGTCAGGAGTCCTTTCTGTTCGAGGGGTGGCTTTCAGACGTTTTCTCTCTCTCAGCACTGTTTAATCTCATACAGCAGCTGCGGTTGATTGCTCTGCTCTGATTGGTGGGCTCCACCTGGCCCCTCTCACAGACACAGACAGGGAGCAGAGGGGGGAGGGGCTGTTTTCACTGTCTTTATAATATCAATGACTATCAGGGCTACATTTTTAATGTCGGCCATTTTATCCTTCTCTGTCGCAGACACATACACAGACATAGATAGAGAGACACACAGACTTTCAAAATAAGAGTCCCTTCAAAACAAAATATTTTAGAAAACTCTCTCCTCAACAGGCAAAACACACACACACACACACACAACAAGACTTTCAAAATAAGAGTTTCTTCAAAATAAAAGACTGTAAAACTTTCTCCTTAACTGCCCCCCACAAGCCTGACTGTGATTAACTTGATTGAACTACAACTACTATTGAATAACAATGACTGTCAATAATACAGTTTGAATGTCGGCCATTTTATCCTTCTCTCTCAGAGATAAACACAGACAGATAGATGGATAGAGGGAGACACAGACAGACAGACAGACAGACACAGACACACAGACACACACACTAGACAAAATTCTTTCAAAAGAAGAGTCCCTTCAAAATAAAAGACTTTGGAAAACTCTCTAAATTAACAGACAAAACACACACACACGCGCATACACACGCTGACAGCTATTTAATGTAGGGCTCGACGGGGCCAGAGTCAGGCACACTCAAAATTTCTTTAGAAATTTTTCTAGTTATTATTATTATTCTTACGCCCTTTTTTTGACGCGCTACTCCTCCCACAGTTTTTGTCGCACATACACAAAAAAGGTGTCAAATCGACCGGCTCGGCCGTGCGACGCAGGCTATGACTTTTCTAAGGGTTTCACCAAACGGTTTTGCCAAAAATCGCCAAAAACCACGCCAAAAAAATGAATGGGTGTGTATTGGTAGAATGTCCCAGACCTAGAGTGGGTGATGTCATCGCTAGAGGGCAGAGAGAGAGAGAAATTCGTCAAAAAAAAAATTTGTAAACTGTGATTGAGGCCACAAATATCTCTCTACAGAAATAATTTTATAGCTAGAAATGTAGGAAAATTTGTGGTGGTCGCAGTGATAACACTGCTGAAGCTGTCGGCTTTATAGTTTTGGCGTGAGACACAAAGATGCGGCAGCAACACCAACCCACGGCCGCATCTACGCCCATGTTAACGGGAGAGGAGAAATTTCCTAAAGGAGCAGGGAGCACCTGTTCTTTCTATGACTACCAAGGCCAAGGTTTATACAATTTTCGCCTCAAATATATATGTAGATGATCAGGAGAAGCTCAAGATGCTCATAGTGAAGTCGGTTCAATGATAGGCCAAACGGTTTGGCCACCACACCGTCTTTTTCGACGGGCGGTTTCAGCATTTTCTCTCTCTCTCTCTGGGCATTTCCAACTGACATTGTAACAGGTGCACCTAACTGCTCTGCTGATTAGGGCTTGAGTTGGCCCTGGTTGCTTGGCAACCTCAAGCCTGTCTGAGGGAGGAGAGGGGGGAGGGGCTATCTTAAGCAATGACTATCAAGGCTACATTTTTAATGTCGGCCATTTTATCCTTCTCTCTCGCAGACACATACACAGACATAGATAGAGAGACACACAGACTTTCAAAATAAGAGTCCCTTCAAAATAAAATATTTGAGAAAACTCTCTCCTTAACAGGCAAAACACACACGCACACACACAAACATACACACACACACACACACACACACACACACACAACAAGACTTTCAAAATAAGAGTTCCTTCAAAATAAAAGACTGTAAAACTTTCTCCTTAACTGCCCCCCACAAGCCTGACTGTGATTAACTTGATTGAACTCTCTGTATAATAACAATGACTGTCAATAATACAGTTTGTATGTCGGCCATTTTATCCTTCTCTCTCACAGAGATAAACACAGACAGATAGATGGATAGAGGGAGACACAGACAGACAGACACACACAGACACACAGAAACACACACTAGACAAAATTCTTTCAAAATAAGAGTCCCTTCAAAATAAAAGACTTTGTAAAACTCTCTCCTTAACGGACACAGATTTTGTACTACAGAAATAAAAATTATATCACTAGACATTCTAACAGGTGCACCTAACTGCTCTGCTGATTAGGGCAGTTGGCCCTGGTTGCTTGGCAACCTCAAGCCTGTCTGAAGGAGGAGAGGGGGGAGGGGCTATCTTAATCAATGACTATCAAGGCTACATTTTTAATGTCGGCCATTTTATCCTTCTCTCTCGCAGACACACACACACACACACACACACACACACACACACACACAACAAGACTTTCAAAATAAGAGTTCCTTCAAAATAAAAGACTGTAAAACTTTCTCCTTAACTGCCCCCCACAAGCCTGACTGTGATTAACTTGATTGAACTCTCTGTATAATAACAATGGCTGTCAATAATACAGTTTGAATGTCGGCCATTTTATCCTTCTCTCTCAGAGATAAACACAGACAGATAGATGGATAGAGGGAGACACAGACAGACAGACAGACAAACACAGACACACACAGTCACACACAGACACACAGACACACACACTAGACAAAATTCTTTCAAAATAAGAGTCCCTTCAAAATAAAAGACTTTGGAAAACTCTCTCCTTAACAGACAAAACACACACACACGCGCGCATACACACGCTGACAGCTATTTAATGTAGGGCTCGACGGGGCCAGAGTCAGGCACACTCAAAATTTCTTTAGAAATTTTTCTAGTTATTATTATTATTCTTACGCCCTTTTTTTGACGCGCTACTCGTCCCACAGTTTTTGTCACACATACACAAAAAGGTGTCAAATCGACCGGCTCGGCCGGGCGACGCGGGCTATGACTTTTCTAAGGGTTTCGGCAAACGGTTTGCCTAAAAATCGCCAAAAACCACGCCAAAAAATGAATGGGTGTGTATTGGTAGAATGTTCGCGAGCTACAGTTGGTGACATCATCGCTAGAGGGCAGAGGGAGAAAGAAATTCCTCGAAAAAAAAATTTGTAAACTGCGCTTGAGGCCGCAAATTTCACTCTACAGAAATAATTTATACATAGAAACGTAGGAAAATTTGTGGTGGTCGCAGTGATAACACTGCTGAAGCTGTCACCTTTATAGTTTTGGCGTCACACGCAAAGATGCGGCAGCAACACCCATCCACAGCCCCATAGACTGCCATGTTAAAAAAGCGGGAAAATTTCTGGAGGAAAGCAGAAGTAACATTTCTTTGAATCGCTGTAAAGGGGACATTTCTTCCTGGTAATCACACAAAACAGGTCTCTAGACGTTCGGGAAGGGCTCAGCATGCTCACAGTAAAGTCGGTTCAGAGATTGGAGCAACGGTTTGGTCAGGAGTCCTTTCTGTTCGAGGGGTGGCTTTCAGACGTTTTTCTCTCTCTCAGCACTGTTTAATCTCACACAGCAGCTGCGGTTGATTGCTCTGCTCTGATTGGTGGGCTCCACCTGGCCCCTCTCACAGACACAGACAGGGAGCAGAGGGGGGGGGGGCTGTTTTCACTGTCTTTATAATATCAATGACTATCAGGGCTACATTTTTAATGTCGGCCATTTTATCCTTCTCTGTCGCAGACACATACACAGACATAGATAGAGAGACACACAGACTTTCAAAATAAGAGTCCCTTCAAAACAAAATATTTTAGAAAACTCTCTCCTCAACAGGCAAAACACGCACGCACACACACACAAACATACACACACACACACACACACACACACACACAACAAGACTTTCAAAATAAGAGTTCCTTCAAAATAAAAGACTGTAAAACTTTCTCCTTAACTGCCCCCCACAAGCCTGACTGTGATTAACTTGATTGAACTCTCTGTATAATAACAATGACTGTCAATAATACAGTTTGAATGTCGGCCATTTTATCCTTCTCTCTCAGAGATAAACACAGACAGATAGATGGATAGAGGGAGACACAGACAGACAGACAGACAGACACAGACACACACACTAGACAAAATTCTTTCAAAATAAGAGTCCCTTCAAAATAAAAGACTTTGGAAAACTCTCTAATTAACAGACAAAACACACACACACGCGCATACACACGCTGACAGCTATTTAATGTAGGGCTCGACGGGGCCAGAGTCAGGCACACTCAAAATTTCTTTAGAAATTTTTCTAGTTATTATTATTATTCTTACGCCCTTTTTTTGACGCGCTACTCGTCCCACAGTTTTTGTCACACATACACAAAAAGGTGTCAAATCGACCGGCTCGGCCGGGCGACGCGGGCTATGACTTTTCTAAGGGTTTCGGCAAACGGTTTGCCTAAAAATCGCCAAAAACCACGCCAAAAAATGAATGGGTGTGTATTGGTAGAATGTTCGCGAGCTACAGTTGGTGACATCATCGCTAGAGGGCAGAGGGAGAAAGAAATTCCTCGAAAAAAAAAATTTGTAAACTGCGCTTGAGGCCGCAAATTTCACTCTACAGAAATAATTTATACATAGAAACGTAGGAAAATTTGTGGTGGTCGCAGTGATAACACTGCTGAAGCTGTCACCTTTATAGTTTTGGCGTCACACGCAAAGATGCGGCAGCAACACCCATCCACAGCCCCATAGACTGCCATGTTAAAAAAGCGGGAAAATTTCTGGAGGAAAGCAGAAGTAACATTTCTTTGAATCGCTGTAAAGGGGACATTTCTTCCTGGTAATCACACAAAACAGGTCTCTAGACGTTCGGGAAGGGCTCAGCATGCTCACAGTAAAGTCGGTTCAGAGATTGGAGCAACGGTTTGGTCAGGAGTCCTTTCTGTTCGAGGGGTGGCTTTCAGACGTTTTTCTCTCTCTCAGCACTGTTTAATCTCACACAGCAGCTGCGGTTGATTGCTCTGCTCTGATTGGTGGGCTCCACCTGGCCCCTCTCACAGACACAGACAGGGAGCAGAGGGGGGGAGGGGCTGTTTTCACTGTCTTTATAATATCAATGACTATCAGGGCTACATTTTTAATGTCGGCCATTTTATCCTTCTCTGTCGCAGACACATACACAGACATAGATAGAGAGACACACAGACTTTCAAAATAAGAGTCCCTTCAAAACAAAATATTTTAGAAAACTCTCTCCTCAACAGGCAAAACACGCACGCACACACACACAAACATACACACACACACACACACACACACACACACAACAAGACTTTCAAAATAAGAGTTCCTTCAAAATAAAAGACTGTAAAACTTTCTCCTTAACTGCCCCCCACAAGCCTGACTGTGATTAACTTGATTGAACTCTCTGTATAATAACAATGACTGTCAATAATACAGTTTGAATGTCGGCCATTTTATCCTTCTCTCTCAGAGATAAACACAGACAGATAGATGGATAGAGGGAGACACAGACAGACAGACAGACAGACACAGACACACAGACACACACACTAGACAAAATTCTTTCAAAATAAGAGTCCCTTCAAAATAAAAGACTTTGGAAAACTCTCTAATTAACAGACAAAACACACACACACGCGCATACACACGCTGACAGCTATTTAATGTAGGGCTCGACGGGGCCAGAGTCAGGCACACTCAAAATTTCTTTAGAAATTTTTCTAGT